>CP125978.1:165278741-165396241 GCA_030063025.1 Avena longiglumis | reverse complement strand
TTTTACTTTTTGCACTTCTTATTTTAGTTTGCAATCTCTATTATATGATGGATCTTGTTGATCAGTATTGGCATAACTTTGGGAGCATCAAGTGGATCTAAATTGTTTTGGCAAACCGAGCTCTGGTTAGTAGCAATACTTTTTGAGGTTTTTGACAGAAAACGAGAAAAGCTTATAGGTATTTTGTATCATTTATTTTCTTTCTTGTTGGATCATAAGCTTAGTATTCTCTATTTAAGATCTTTTGTGTCTTCAAGGAAGATTGCATGTTTGGCTATATTACTTGTATGTTTGCTTGTTTCTTTCAACTCTTTTGCTTGCTACCTATCCTTGCTAGCCAAAAACCTGTTTTGAGAAGGCATACTTCTCATGTTTCCAATCCTTTTGAACCAAAACCTGTGCCTTTTGTGTCCACCATATCTACCTATTAGCATTATTGCTATTCCAAGCAAATTCTCAAGCTTCATCTATCTTTCGAATTAGAAAGTATTTTGTTATGTGAAAACTAGTTAGTAAAGCTCTCACGAACTTGATGGCACACCTTATTTTCTTGCCCCTAATAGACTTGAACCATTGTGTCATCGAAGTTGTATATGCTTGCATCTATACGTTGGAGTTAGCAGAACCGTGCTGCCATGGGGAACGCTTTCAACATTGCACATGTACGTTGTACACAGTTGATATCATGCTCTTTTGTTTGCGGATGTCGACAGTGTGAAATAAAGAGGGAACTTGTAAGTCCATGGAGTGATGTATGTGTGTTAGAGAAACGCCTGGGCCTCTAGCCTAAGCCATGCCTAATCATGGTGGAAACTTGCAGTATCACCATAATGAGAATTCTGTGAAGCATCCTCAATAAAAAGCTATGCACATAGTAAATAAAAAGATCGCTGAGATGCTCATTGTCTGCTTGCCTTGTCATTTTGGTTATGGGATAGCTCATGTACCATGTGCAAGGGGTACCCCGTTGGCGGTTCTTTATGATACACATGAACTTACAATGACAAGAACTTACCGGTGACTAAAGTTGAGTAGCATGAGGAGCGACCCTCATACTCAAGGGACATGAGATTGCCAACTTATATTTTGTCAAGCATATACTCCATCTTTGTGCACTTTAATCTTAATAATCTCAAGATGCCTATGATAGGGGCAATGAGGGCCCAAAGCTAGTAAGTACCATAATCTTTAGGAAGCTCTTTATGACTTGAAATCCCTGCTTCCCTCTATGAAGGGACCTTTCTCCTATTTTCTAAGTTGAGTCAGTAAACCTACTTCCTCTCTATCTGCAACAAGCATTTGAGTTGTTTTGTTTTAAGCATTCATATGGTGATTTATTCAATCATGTTCTTTATCTTCCTTGTTTGCACAAGACTCTTATCTATTGAGTATTACTTTGAAAGCCTTCATTTTGAAAAACCTTTTTGAGCAAAGAGTGCTCCTGTTTTTAAAACTTCTTCAAAAGCTTTTTGTGAATCTGTTTGCCAGCTGTTCTCTGACCAAGAACAAAGTTTGCCAATTCCAGTTATGATTTATCTTTATGCATCTCTATTGTGTCTCATGTACTTGTTGCAAGCTAAGTTATATAATGGTGAGTTGCTTTCTTCTATGAGTTGTGCAATGGTAAGTGTGATGCTTCTTGTCCGTATTATTTTATCGACACTTCACTCCATAAACCTGTGGACATGTTTACTGAGCTCGGTTTTCGCTTGGGGACAAGAGAAGGTCTAAGCTTGGGGGAGTTGATACGTCCAATTTGCATCACCATTCTATATCATAATTTGCCTCTATTCATTGATATATGTCTTATTATGAGTCTTTTCCACTGTTTTTGCATGTTGGATGATTCTTGGAGGATGGACTGCTGGAGTCAGCATTCTATTGGAAAAAGAGGTGTTTGATGCAATTTAGCGAAGATCACAAAAATACGAGAAAAATATTGGAAAACTATGTTTTCCCAGAAGACGGAGGAAGCCGGAAGGGGAGGCGTAGCTGGGCCACATGGGCCCACACCCCCCTAGGCGCGGGCCCACCTTGCCCCGCGCCTAGGGCAGGTGTGGCCCACCTGGCCGGCTCCTGACTCCGCCCTCTCGCCTATATCTTCATCATGGAACCCTGATACCAGGGGAGCAACCACAGAAAGATTTTCGCCGCCTCTGTGGGGCGGAAAACACCGAGAGAGAAAGATCTCTCCGGCAAATAGATTTCTGTCGGGGAAATTCCTTCTCAGAGAGGGGAGATCATCTCCATCAACACCGTCATCAAGCTAGACTTCATAGGGATCATCATCATCCAGACCATCATCTCCACCAGCACCATCACCACCACTTCATCCCGCCGTAACAATTGTGTTGGATATTGCTTTAGTTCTTAGGGGGAAATTTCCCAGTGTTAATTAGTATTGTAGTTGATGCTTGTGAGTGGAACCATTGGATTATTGTTTATTTTCATATTGTTATTCTTCACCATATCATCTTTGATCTTGATCCATATGATGTCTTGTGAGTAGTTCGTCTAGTTCTTGAGGACATGGGAGAAGTCATGATGTTAGTAGTGGATTTGTGTTGAGTTATTATTCAATGGTTTAGTATTTAAGTTGTGGTGCTATTCTTCTAGTGGTGTCATGTGAACATCGACTACATGATACTTCACCATTTATGGGCCTAAGGGAATGCATTGTGTATTTGGCTACTAATTGTGGGGATTGCCGGAGTGACAGAAACCTGAACCCCCGTAAGGACACCTTGGCACAAGGGAGTGTAGGATCTTAGAGTTTAACGCTGTGGTTAGGTTTATATCTTAATTACTTTCCTATAGTTGTGAATGCTTGCAAGGGGTTTAATCACAAGTATGTATTAGTCCAAGTAAGGTCGGTACATTATCACAAGTTCACCCACACAACACTTACAACACCAAAGAAGAGTACTCAGCTATTTGAAGCAAAAGCACTTGACGGAATTCCCATGTGTACTCGAGAACGTTTGGTCCTTATAAGTATTTCCACCGGCTTGTCCTTTGATAAGAAAGGATTGGGACACTTGCTAAATTTTGTTCGTTATCTTTATTACTTGTACTTTTTTTTGTTGCTTAATTAGAAAACCCCTAAAAATCTGTTTGCTAAGTATTTACAGAGATTTCCTGCTCCATGCCACTA
The DNA here is from genome assembly GCA_030063025.1 of Avena longiglumis. NCBI lineage: Eukaryota > Viridiplantae > Streptophyta > Magnoliopsida > Poales > Poaceae > Avena > Avena longiglumis. Next base: position 165,393,087 of record CP125978.1, on the reverse strand, counting down.
GTCAACACCTTCTGCTCCTCGTTGGGATTGACACTCCTATTTATCGAAAGTACTACGATACACCCCCTATACTTGTGGGTCATCCACCTGGACACAACGATACACTGCTTCAAGACCTCGTGCCGCTACGAGCCTCTGGTCGCCAAGCTCAAGCGGGTGTACAAGACACTCGACAACATCCCAGACCTCCTTGAGATTGCTAAGCGGTACGCGGAGGAGGACCCGAACCAAGAAACTGACGACGAGTCAGGTGGAAACCGTCACCCAAGCGGCCACGACAACGGGAGGCGACCTTAGCTATTCTACAGCAACACTCGCCTCACCAGCAAGGGCCGCGGTGATGGGCGAGTCGACTTCGTCACCAACGCCGGCTACATGCCACGCGAGCCCAAGAGCTTCTGCTGCGATGAAGGACAGCGCCGCGACGGCAGAAAGTACAAGGCGAGGCTGAAATTCGACCCCGCGGCTCTCCTCAACCAGCCCTATGTGTTCAACAGCAGGGATGGGAAGCCCGCCACGCATACGACCGCCGACTGCCACTCCCTGAAGGAGATCGAGAAGCCACGGCGCACACGGGAGGACCCCAACAACCACCTGCCAAATGGCGGGGCATTCGGCAACGACATGGGATTGCTCCACACATTCACCGGGTTCAGCACCAAGCGTGAGAAGAAGGTCATCGCCCGCGTTGTAACCGTCAATGCGGTATCCCAAGTCGACGTCCCCCGCTTCCTCAACTGGTCTGACTAGCGGATCACCTGGAGCCGTGAGGACCACTCGCCACGAATCGAATATCCGGGGCGAGTCGCCTTAGTGGTCAAGCCCAAAGTGGGCAACTACTAGCTCCCCAAGACGCTGATGGACGGCGGGAGCTCCATCAACATCCTCTACCTGGACACGTTCAGGCGACTGCGGCTCCCGCGGTCGATGATCAAGACAACCTACACCACCTTCCACGGCATCGTCCCCGATCGGCAAGGTGATGCTGCCAGTCACCTTCGGCACACCAGCGAACTTCCGCACCGAGCGGATCGTCTTTGAGCTGGTGCCTTTCAACGGCCCCTACCATTGCGTCTTGGGGCGGCAAGCGTTCACCAAGTTCATGGCAGCGCCACATTATGTGTACAACGCGATGAAGCTCCCAGGGCCGTGTGGCATCATCACCATCCACGGCGACCCTGACATGGTCGTGGAGTGCGAGGCTAGGGGCGTCGAACTCGCCGACACCGTCATCTCCGCAGAGGCCAACCACGCAGAGGAGCTCGCCAAGTATACAAGCGGGGTCAATAATGACGACCCACAATACTCAAGAAGCCCAACTCGGAGAATGGCGGCTCGACCGCGTTCGAGGCAACCATGCACACGCACTTCGTCGAGCTGGTCCCAGGCGATTCCAGTCAGACGGTGACGATCGGGACGGGAATGATCCCAACATAGAAAGGCGCGCTCATCGAGTTCCTATGTGAGAATCGGGACATCTTCGCATGGAAGCAATCCGACATGCCTGGTGTCCCGAGGGAACTCGCTGAGCACAAACTCAAAGCTGACCCCAAAGCGCGACCCATCAAGCATTCGCTGTGGCCCTTCAATAAAGAGCGTCGCCGAGCAATCGCCGAGGAGGTAAAGCGTCTACTCGCTGCAGGCTTCATACGGCCAATCAAGTACTACAAGTGGCTGGCAAACCTAGTTCTGGTCGAAAAGAAGAACGGGACCTGGAGAATGTGTATCGATTACACAAACCTCAACAGCGCCTGCCCGAAGGAGCAGTTCGTCCTCTCGCGGATTGATCAAATAATCAAATCGACCACGGGCTCGGAGTTGTTGTGTTTCCTTGAAGCCTACTCTGGTTACAACCAGATCAAAATGGCAGTCGAGGACGAGGAGAATACGGCGTTCAACATGCCATTCGGAGCATTCTGCTACACCACCATGACATTCTGTTGGAGATATGCCCTAGAGGCAATAATAAATGTAGTTATTATTATATCTTTGTGTTTATGATAAATGTTTACATTCATGCTATAATAGTATTAACAAGGAAACATTGATACTTGTGTGATTTGTAAACTTAATTTGAAGTCCCTAGTATAGCCTCTATACATCACTAGCTTGTTGGTTGATAAATGATTGTGGTTTCCCTATCATGAACATTGAGATGTTATCAACAACAAGATCATATCATTAGGAGAATGATATGGTGGACATACTCCTATAGATAAGCGTAGCATAAAGATCAAGTCATTTCAATAGTTCAATTGCTATATGCTTTCTGATACATAGTAACCTAATTCCTTCGACCATGAGATCATGCATATCACCTTTACCGGATGGATGCTTTGATGACATCAAACACCACCGTGAATCGGGTGGCTATAAAGGTGGCATTGAGTGTTCGGAAAGTATTGGTTGAGACACATGGATCAAGAGTGGGATTTGTCCATCCATATGACGGATAGATATACTCTGGGCCTCTCGGTGGAATGTCATCCAATTAGCTTGCAAGCATGTGACGGCTCACAAGGGATCACATATCACGGAGCGAGAAAAGAGTACTTATCGGTAACGAGGTTGAACTAGGTATGCGGATATCTGAAGCGATCATAACCTCGGATAAGTAAACTATCGTGAGACAAAGGGAAATTGGTATCGTATGTAAGTGGTTCATTCGATCGCAAAGTAATCGTAGAAATATGTGGGAGCCATATGAATTTCCAGATTCCTCTATTGGTTATTGTTAGGGGAAGTGTCTCGATCATGTCCGCATAATTCACGAACCGTAGGAGACACACTTAAGGATTGACGTTGTTTGAGTAGTTATGGTATTATGAGAAAGAGACCGAATGTTGTTCGAGTCTCGGATGGGATCCGGATATCACGAGGTGATCCGGAATGGTCCGGAGAATAAGATTCATATAAGGAAAGTCCCGTTTGAGTTCGGGAATGATTAGGTGTTTTCATCGAGAATGTTCTAGAAGGTTCGGAATGTCCGGCACTCGGAGGAAGGGTACATGAATGTGTCATTGCATATTGGGATGATTGCATCATGTACTAAGTGTTCTCGCTGTTCCAAATAAAGGATTAAATTGAATCCTAAATTGAAAAGTCAAATAGCAAGTTTGAAAAGTCAAGCGGCTAAAATTGGAAAGAGGGAAAGAGGTGTGGAAACCGAGTTGGGGAGGAGTTCCCTCCTCCAACCGGCCCACCTCCAAGCCGAGTTGGGAGGGACTCCTCCCTCTCCCCGCATGGCCCTCCACCTATATAAGGAGGCGGGGCTCCTCCTCTAGACACACAAGTTCCTATCCTCTAAATCTAAACCCTAGCCCTAGCCTCCGGTTTAGGCGGTTTTGGTTTAGAGCTTCTAATTGCCCTAGCCTCCATATTAGAGCCTTCTAATTGGTGTGTCTAAACCCTAGACCGAGGAACTCTCTCATACTCCACCATACTCGCTCGGATTAAGGCGAAGCCTGCGGGACCTCCCTACTTAGGTACCACGCCGTTATCTTTGCGGAATCGCGAGGAGAGTGCTACAACCTCCGCCTGCTGGAACAAGGAGAGGAAGGTCTTCGTCAGTCAGGCGTGTGACCGATTGAGCGCTGCCGGAACGCAGCGCCGGAAGGATCGTCTACATGATCTTGAGATCGGGAAGAGTACGACTACATCACCCACGAGAATCCGCTCTCGTTAAACACTTTGGAATCTTCGAGGGTAAGTTATTCCATCGACTCGTTGATACAATCTAGTAGATAGATCTTGGCTTGTTTGTTTGTATGCGATAGAAATTTTTTGTTTTCCATGCTACGAATCCCTACACATTCAGCCTTAAGAACGCCGGAGCGACCTACCAGAGGTGCATGCAGGAATGCCTTGCGAGCCAAATTGGCCGCAACATGCACATCTACATCGATGGCGTGGTGGTGAAGTCTACTCGCTAGGGCGATCTACTCGCCGACCTGGCTGAAACCTTCGCAAATCTGTGGAGGTACAAGATCAAACTAAACCCAGGAAAGTGCACCTTCGGTGTACCTACTAGACAGCTGCTGGGATACGTAGTCTCCAAGCGAGGCATTGAGGCGAACCCCACCAAGATCAACACGATCGCATGGCTCGGCAAACCCGAGTGCCTGCGCGACGTCCAGAAGTTGGCCGAGCGAGTCGTGGTTCTCAATCGCTTCATCCCTCGACTAGGCGAGAAGGCAATGCCCCTCTACCACCTGATGCGCAAGAACCCCACGTTCCAGTGGGACAAGGAGGCAAACAACACGCTCCACGCACTCAAGGAAGTGCTAGTCGCGGCCCCATTACTCACCGCCCCCGTCGATAAGGAGCCCATGCTCGTCTACGTCGCGGCTTCCGAACGAGTCGCCAGCGCCGTCATGGTCATCGAGCGACCGGAAGAGGGCAAGGAGCGCCCAGTCCAGCGACATGTCTACTACATCAGCGAAGTACTTATCGAGTCGCGCCAGCATTACCCGCAGTACCAGAAGCTGGTATATGCGGTCTTCCGAGCCCAGCGGCGACTGCCGCACTACTTCCAGGAGCACCCAATCACGGTCGCCTCCTCAGAGCCGTTGCAGGACATCATCCGCAACCGCGAGGCGACTGGGCGAGTCACCAAGTGGGCCGTCCAGATCGGATTCCATAACATCAGGTACGATCCCCACAAGGCAATCAAGTCGCAGTCCCTAGCGGACTTCCTCGCCGATTGGGAGGAGGTGCAGTAGCCGGAGAAGTTGTCATACCTCCACTACTGGTTGTTACACTTTGACGGGTCCAAGAATGCAGACGGTGCAGGGGCAGGGATCGTCCTCACGTCACCCAAGGGTGACAAGCTGCGCTACGTCATGTACCTCGACTTCGCCCCCTGCACCAACAACATGGCCGAGTACGAGGCCCTCCTTCACGGCATGAGCATCCAAGGAGATGAACATCAATCATCTGCGCTGCTACGGCGACTCCGACCTGGTCGCCGCACAGTTCGCCGGTACCTGCGACGCCGTCTCCCCCACCATGGCGGCATACCGCCAAGCAGTGGACCAGCTGGGGGGCCACTTCGCCGGCTACTCCTTCGAGTGGATCGACCGGCGCAAGAATGAGGAGGCCGACGCCCTCTCTAGCATCGGGTCGGCTCGCCTCACGCCACCCGCTGCGTCTTCCTCGACACCATCACCAAGTCGCCCATCTCTCCCCCGAGGGATATCGACATCGGAGTACCACTGCATCTAGAACCAGCCCTGGTCGCCATGGTCGCGGAGCCAAGCGACTGGACCGCGCCCTACGTCGCCTACCTGGTGGGAGGGACCCTACCCGCTGATGATACGAAGATCCGGATGATAGTACGCCGCTGCAAGTACTTCATCATCATCAACGGCGAGCTCCACAAGCGCAGCGTAACCGGCGTGTTCCAACGTTGCGTACAACCCGCGGAAGGTCGCAAGATCCTCCACGACATCTATGCCAGCGACTGCGGCCACCACGCTGGCTCCCGGTCCCTGGTCGGCAAGGCCATGCGACATGGCTTCTACTGGCTCACCGCACGCCAACGCGGTCGACATCATCCAACGCTGCGTCAGGTGTCAGAAGTACGCCAATCAGACGCATGTACCAAGCTCGGTGCTTAAGACCATCCCCATCACCTGGCCATTCGATGTGTGGGGCATGGACATGGTGGGCCCTTTCAAGAAGGCCCCCTCCGGCTTCACCCACCTCCTAGTCGCAGTCGACAAATTCACAAAGTGGGTGGAGGCCAAGCCAGTCCACAAGTGCGACGGGAAGACCGCTACCAAGTTCCTACGCGAGCTCATCTATCGCTATGGGTTCCCGCACAGCATCATCATAGACAACGGCACCAACTTTTCCAAGAGATCCATAGCCGAATTCTGCGAGGAGCACAACATATGACTCAACCTCGCCTCAGTCGCCCACCCGGAGTCCAACGGCCAGGCGGAATGCGCCAACCAGAGCATCCTCCACGCCCTGAAGCTACGACTTCAAGTTCCCCTCGAGCGAACTCTGGGGTGCTGGGTCGAAGAGCTCCCCTCTGTCATCTAGGGAATCCGCACCTCCATCAACAGGTCGACTGGGTTCACACCCTTCTTCATGGTATATGGCGCTAAAGCTATCATGCTGACCAACCTCGAGCACGACTCGCCTCGGGTCATCAACTACGTGGAAGCTAACAACGAGCTCGCACGCCAAGACGGAGTCGACCAGCTCGATGAAGCACGCGACCTAGCTTGCTCCCGCACCGCCATCTACCAGCAAGGACTCTGTCGCTACCACAACCGTTTGAGTCCAAAGTCTCACCTTCTAGGAAGGCAACCTGGTCCTCCGGCTAATCTAGGACAAGAAGGGCATGCACAAGCTCTCTCCCCCATGGGAGGGACCATTCGCCATAGGGCGAGTCCTAGGAAACGACGCCTACAACCTCATCGACATCCGACGCGATGGACAACTCGACGTCAAGCGGTCGTGGAATGTAAACCTCCTAAGGAAGTTCTACACCTAGAACTCCAACATGTACTCCCCCCTCCCGCTATGTAATTAAGAAGATAGGTTCGCACAATTCGTGTCCACTCTCCATACCTTGTGCCACTCGCACTCGTACAATCAGCGTTACGCTAATCGCGGAAGTCAACCCTTGGTTATGTGACTGGAACGGCTAAGTAATGCGATACGAGGGAACTGATAAATTCCAGGCCTTGTATCGTCCATAAAAACGCCAACCCGGAGCCCCATCGGAGTCGCCTCGCTCGACTGGCTTTCCGAGCCAAGACGACCGCATTCGCTTCCCATAACGACCTAGTCCTCCACATCCTTGGCGCAGCGACTCTAACGGTTAAGTACCACGCTCGGGGACTGACGCCAGCACAAAACCAAGCGGCTAGGGAAAACGCCAAGTATGAGAGCGCGTCCTAGACTCGCCACGCGACTGATCCTCCGGGTCAGGTGAAGCGATGCTCCTAGTACAACGCGCCTCGTCCTCACCTACCTTGGGCATGCAACTAGAACGGCTAAGTACCACGCTCGGGGACTCGGCCAACCGACCTCGTTCATGCTCGGGAAAACAGCTAAGTATAGAGCACCCCTTGGGGTCGCCATGCGACTGGCTTTGCAAGCCACATCGAGTCGACCTAATCTAACTAACAGTATAATAACAAGTGTACACACAAAGAAACGCGGTAAACCCCACAAAAGTGCGGACGCGCTCGGGGACTCGCACAACCCAACAATTCATAATCAAAATCACACTGGCAAAAGCATCCATGCATTCCTTATGGCAACAAAATTTTGTCCGCTTACAAGGGCAGGAACAAAATATTTACAACTAACGCCGATCGGCATAGTGGTCTACTCCGCAGGTTTCAACGATGACACATCACCGCCACTGCGAACACGGATGAAAGGAACCCACGGGTTCGACGGGTACATCGTCAAAGCACCCGCCATCACCGCCCGAAACGGTTGCTCCACCTTGAAGTCGTGGCTCACCGGCTCGGGATCGTTCGGGGAAATGATCGTCTCTTGATACGGAAGAAGATCACCCATCGCCAGCACCCGATCGGAGTAGACTATGGCCCGGCCGGTCAGCTTTAGCACGTCGGAGATCTCGACCGCGCCCGTCGACGAAGGATACCCGCTGGTGACGTCGTCGAGGTCGAAATCGTCGGGGAAGTGCGTGAGTCCGACGCTCAGCGCAGTTGCAGCCCCACAGCAGAGAGCCGACCGCGACATGAACTCCACAACCGCCGGAGCCTTCTACAGATATCACCAGATCTCGCTAGGGATCACCTCCGTCGGCAAAATCTCCTGAAGGTACGCGCGAATGCAAGTCGCCGATAGAGTGGCAGAGTCCATCAACATGGTGACATACTTCCGCGCATCATACGACTGCACTTCGGCCTCGTCGTCCAGAATCTTCCCTGCAAAGCACAAGAAGTTCACAATCAGAAGGGTGCAAAAAACGCAAAGGCGACCCGCGCGCTCGGGGATTCGCCAAACCAAACACATGAAAGTTAACGGAGCTCACCAATCAACGGACGACAGATCCCCGTAACGAAGTTCTGCAGACTCGAGAAGTCAGTCTGCAGCCCGGCAGCGAGTGCATCTGACACCTTCCGCTCCTCGGCAGCAGCAGCGATGGCTGCTTTAGCTCTCTCGTCCATCGAGGTCGCCTCCGCCTTCGCGGCTTTGAGCTCTCGCTCCAGCTCGGCCACCTGCTTCTTCGTGGTAGACAATGACGATAGGGCAGCCGTCAAGTCGCTCGCAGGGACCAAACCCTCGCGAGCCTTCTCCACAGCAGTCGCATGACCTTCTATAGAAACACGAGTATGAGTACGAAATCATAAAAACGCCCATGGAGAAGGGCACCTCAAGTTCTTACCAGCAGCCGCTTGAAGTCATTCGTTCAACTCCCGCATGGAGCGGAACTCCTTCTCCAGCCGATCCTTGGCGGCCAGCCGCTCCGCCGACTCGCGCTAGAGACCCTGCATAGATATGGCAAACATCAGTAAAAGATTACAAAATTTCCTAAGTGCCTAGCCGCTGAAATTCAGTGACTAGCCACTCAGGGACTGAACAACGAAGAATTTCCTAAGTGCCTAGTCACTGCTCGGGGACTTTGAAACAAAAAATAAGTAAGAATCTACCCGCTGAAATTCAGCGACCAGATCCTCTGGGACTGGGAATACCTGGATCGCTGCACATGGCATACTGTGCAGCTCGACCACGTCCACTGACATGAGCACAAGAGGTGTGTGCCCGCAGCGCTGCTCGACCTTCGACCCCGGAACTTCGAGCACCTGGGCTGATTGCGCCGATGCACTCGCAGTGGAGGCCCTCGCCACAAAGCGAGGAAAGTTTTCCACCGCCGCTCCTGCAGCAGTCGCCGACAGGCCTGTTGCCCCAACCGACGCCGCAGGTTCCATCCGCTGCGACTTCGCATCCACTCTGGCCTCCGCGGCCACACCCGCTCCAGTCGGAGCCGCGCTCGGGGCGTCAACTGGCTCGTTTGAGATCGTGACGACCTCGGAGCCCTTCACCTTCTTCGCGCCCTCAGCAGGTGCCTCGACCTCGACGTTCTTCCTATTCTTCGAGGGATCGACCTGCGCCCCCGTGGTACCCAATGGAACCTAGGCCACCGAGAGGTGACCTATTTTCTTCACACCAGTCCTGCAACTCAACATCGTCAGCAAGTTCACCAGACAAGTACAAGACAGTATCTTAACGGAATACACCAAAGATACTTATTTGCGACTGGGATGAAGCGTAGGCCGGTGCGAATATGCGCCGACTTTTCCAACTCTGGCCCCAGCTTCCGGCTAAGGCCTGTCTCGAGCAAACTCGGAGCCCAAGACATGAAGGGCTTCTTCGAGGATGATGTCGTGGCAGGAGGATCCGCAGCGATCGACGCAGGTGCTTCCCTCGGTGGTGAGGCCCCCGCGGATGGAGCAGCCCCGAGCGTGATGACCCACAAGTATAGGGGATCGCAACAGTCTTTACGGGCAGTATTACCCAATTTATTGATTCGACACAAGGGGAGCCAAAGAATACTTGCAAGCCTTAACAACTGAGTTGTTAGTTCAGTTGCACCTGGAAATAGTTCTTGCTCACAGAAGTTTATCAAGGTAACAGCAACAAAGCAACGACAAGAATGACAACGATGGAGCAGGAGCAATAATGTGATACAGTAATAGTAGGATTCGTGCGGTAGGCATAGGGATGGATGGATGAGCGTTGCATGGGCGAGTCTAAACATGTAACTTCAAGATCTAGGGCATTGCGGATAAATAATAACAAGCATCCAAGTACTAAACAATCCTAGGCATGTGCTCCAAATATAGTCATACGTGCTGCAATGAGAACTTGCACAACATCTTACATCCGGCCCACTGTGGCGAAGGGGCCTCTAGGGAACTACTGGCAATTAAGGTTCTCCTTTTAATAGAGCACCGGAGCAAATAATTAACACTCCGTGAACACATGTGATCCTCACACCACAGCCATCCCCTCTGATTGTCCTAATTATTGTCACTTTGGGGACTTTGGATACGGACAATGATATGTGTACACAACTTGTGGATAAGATCACAAACAATACTGTCATAATGATTCAATAATAAGTTCAGATCTGAGATCATGGCACTCGGGCCCTAGTGACAAGCATTAAGCACAACAAGTTGCAACAAAGTCAAATATTACTAATAGAGATAATAGGCACTATGCCCTAACAGATCTTATTCGATTACATGATTGAATTCATCCAATCCCTACCATCCCCAAGCCTACAGCGGGGGATTACTCACTCATGGATGAGGGAAACATCGGTGGTTGATGAAGATGTGTTGGTGATGACGATGGCGATGATCCTCTCCAAATTCCCCGTCCCAGCTGGGTGCCAGAATGGAGTTTCTGGATCCGAATCTTGGTTTTTGGTGGCGGCAGCGGAGCGGAACTCTTTCTGGAAAACTATCGAACCCCCCTGAGTTTTTAGGTCAGAAGGCAACTTATAGGCGCAGAGGGAGGCCGAGGAGCTGCCCAGCACCTCCTCTAGGCGCGGGGTCAGGTGGGCCCGCGCCTAGGGTGGGTCTGGGCCCCCAGGCCTCCTCTCTATCTCCCCTTCTGGCTCTGTGGATCTTCTGGTGAAAAATAGTTTTTGGCATATTTTCTGGGATTTTCCTGATAGTTATGTTCTGCACAAAAACAAGACACCAAGGTAATTCTGCTGAAAACAGCGTCAGTCTGTGTTAGTTGTATCCAAATCACACAAGTTTAGAGAAGAAACAATAGCAAAGTGTTCAAGAAAGTAGATACGTTTTGGACGTATCAACTCCCCCCAAGCTTAGCTTGTTGCTTATCCTCAAGAAATTCAGTTGAAAACTGAGTGCGATAAAAGAACTTTCACGGACACTTTGCTTCATATGATGTATATATTCTCAGCACAGGATTAGATGGTTAGACAATTCACAATAAGGAGTATGCAACTAAGTCTACTCAATAGTCATTGCAAGCTATGAAGAGAAACCAACTCAATAATAATAAGTAGCATGAAACATAAACATAAGCAACATTGGTCATAATAAGGTATGATAGAGTGGTATCTCGCTTGCCTTTGTTTGAAGAGCATAATATAAATGCCAAGGCACCTCTGAAGTTTACATGAAGACTAGAGATAAACATATCAGAGATATAAGCATCAAAGTCATGATATAATTAACCAAGTTTTGGAACAAACACAAAAATAACAATTATGCTTTCAAGAAGGTGCTCATAGAATAAGTGGTGACTCAACAAGGTTGTGAAACCAGTTTTATGAAGGTTTGAAAGGCTTATGAATGCTGAAAGGAAGATACTCATTAGCTTTGAGCTCTCATTACCCCTATCATAGGCATCTTCATGTGGTTAAGGTGAAAGTGGGGCTCACTATGAATCATATGTTTGACAGACCATAGACTGGAAATCCCAAGTCCCTTGAGTACGAGGGTCGCTTCGCATGCTACTCAACTTTGGTTATCTGAAAGTTCTTTTCGTTATAAATACATGCATATCATCGAGAACCGTCAACAGGATTGTTTGACGTGATTTTGTACTCGGTATATTAAAAATCACGTGGCATTTTGGTGCGTATGGTGCACATATAAGTATCGTGACACAGAAGAGTCTTAATTAAAAATAAATAGTATTTCTCCACAAAATGGGAGCAACATGGTTCGTATTGCTTTCTCATACTAATCTTCTTGATTAAGTGCGTGCGCTAGATTTAAATGCATGCAGGTCAAGGTCACGTGCACGGATGTATCTACACATCCTGGCCAGCTAAGGCAATGATGGCTGGGTAGGACACGTACGTACGACTGCACGTATTGCTTTCTCCAGGAGGTATCTACACATCCTGCATGTACGTCTGCGCCCCGCACCAGGCCAGTATCGATCAGTTGTGCGGCCTTGCGAGTCCACAACAGACTCTGCGGATCTCTACCGGGTCATCCGATGGATAAGTAGTTGGCCGGTCGTGGAAAGGATAAGCATGCCTCCAACTGAGCCGTGAAAGAACAACCTACGCAACAACTCTGCAACGACGCCCGCGCGCGTTGCGATTAATTTTCGCTCGACGCTCGTCTATAAATAATGCTGAGCCGGCAACTGAGTAAAGGGAGCAAGGAGACACACACATACATACACAGACACACACAGAGAACACAACCATGGCAGCGGACGACGCGCCGGAAATATAAAGGGAGGCGGTGCTCATGCCGGCCCAACGGCGGCAGCTACACGGCGCATGCTGAGAGGCTGCCCACGACATGCGCGCCTAGGAGTCGCGAAGGAACGTGCCCAAGGCTTGAAGACGGAGGTCGTCTCCGGCACGGCGCCGCCGCCGGCGACTCGACGTCGGGCCGGAAGTTACCTCCGGATAATAAGTCGATGAAGCTCCACGCTGCCGGCTACAACACCAATGACTCGGTCACGACGCCGAGCACGGGCGCCCTCTTCATCCGGGCCGCCGGAGCCTGCAGCCGAGCCATCTACGGTCTACCTCAACATCCACTTCTAACTCATTTCCTTTGGCAATTCCATATGCAGATCAATATGCCTGCATCCCAAGAACAAGAGTCCCGCACGACCATCAGGCCACGGTGCCGGAGGGGACACACGCAGCGGACGGCGCGCCAAACATTTTAATGGAGGCGGCGCTCGTTCGTGCTCATGCCTGCCCAACGGCGGCAGCTAAACGGCGCACGCCGAGAGGCTGACAACGGCATGGGCGCCCTCTTCATCTGGGTCACCGGAGCCCGCAACACGGCTATCAATAGGATCCGCTACGTTCTACTTCGACGTCTCCTTCTAATTCATCTCCCTCGACAAGTGCATCGCTGCCGGAGCTGGCTGCACAGCCCGTCGGCGTACCTCTACCGAAGATGGCGATGTTGCACCATCATCAATATTCTTGCAGCCCCAAGGACGAGGCGTGCGCATGCATGAGTTCATACTCCCTTCAGGTACGTGAGGAAGTTCTAGATGTTGCCTGGCGACTTCCTCTATCAACCATCAAGCTCATCTCCCATGGGCGCGTTGGCTTCACCGATGCGAATACAAAGGCCCCGCCATCATGGGCAGTAGCACACCGCACGTGCCAGGAGCTTGGTGGACGCCATTGTCGGCGCCGACTCGGCACCGAAGGCAGCTGACGACCAAGCGTCCGTGTTCATCTCCGGCTTGAGCGCTGGATGGAGAGATGCCTAGAGATGCATATTTTAAGGAGCCAATGCATGCACCAGGCCCATGCATAGCCCTCTCTAATCTGTACGATCGTCAAGGTATATATGGATACTGATTGATTATTACTTTACCATATACAAGTGTGTTGGTTATGTTATCAGGTACAAAGGAATGGAGCACTGCAAGTGCATACATGGACAAGACGGATATTGCCTCTTCACGGACACTCCGAGCGATGATGGGGGCATTCCACCATTTGGGTCACCAGTAAATCCACTCGCATACCAGCCGCCAGATCCGCGAGAATGTCGGATACATCTGCATGGCGCAATCTTCATCAACATCTTCTCCGGCACCAGACAACTGACTACATCAACACCGTATCCCACTCCTGGATAAATCACGCGACCACGACCTCTCAAGCTCCGACGAGCCCAATTACACCTCTGGTGTCACGAGATCTACATCGCTAAAACCATACACCATCGCTATCGAGCCATACTACTTCTCAGCGATACCCAAGTCTACATCGACTCCTACACCAACACTCTTCTTCAATGTCGACCTAGCACCGGCGAGGCGAGGCCACTTCACCGACATGTCCTTCTCCGATGAAGCAATTCATTTCTTGCCCTGCACCGACGAGGCGAAGGTGTTATCGCCATATTTTGGCCAAAGACGGAGATGGGCCGTGATCAAGATGGGCTTGGAAGATACGTATATTCAACGTGTTGTTGAATCGGCCTTGTGCGTGGATTTGGGCTAAATTGCCCGTGTATCTTGTATCATAGTAGGTTTCGTTTCAGTTTAGGTTCCGTTTCAGTTTAGGTAAAGATAGAGTTGTAGAGTTATTCCAAAGATAGAAAGTCTCCGGACTATAAATATGTACCTAGGGTTATCAAGAAAAGAAGAACAATCACGTTCACAACAAACACAATCTCGGCGCATCGCCACCCCTTGTTTCTAGGGTTTCTTTCGGGTAAGTGTCATGCTGCCTAGATCGCATCTTGCGATCTAGGCAGTATTTTTACTTATGCGTTATTTGGTGTTACTCGTACTGAAGCCTTGTTGATGGCGAGTAACACTACTATCATAGATTTATTGAGGCTAGCATCGGTGCTCTTCGTTATAATTGTTTAAGTTATGCTACCTCTAGTTACCTCGCTACCTTTGCACCTTTTCCCAAGTGCAAGGGTAGCATCTTGCTTGATCTTTATTTAGCTGATTCGATCTGTTATGGTTATGCCTTGTTCGCCAAGGTTTAGTTTGATATCTACGTAGTCAGGCCTTGCAAACGGGTTGAACGATCCAAGGTATGCGTGGGGCGTGGTTTGCTAGTTCTAGAAGTTGTTCGGTAATTGACTTTCGTCGGTTGTTAGGACTCTTCTAGGATTAGTTTTCTATCATCTTTTGTATCTACCAGGCTCAATTACGTGTAGGGCGTTCGATTACGTGGTAAGCGTTAAAGCGTCGTAGATCGATTTAACTTGTAATGATAAAGCAAAACCCCATGTTATCGTAAATCTAATGCGAACCATGGGATAATCGGCTCTAGGAGCCGATTCACGAAAACACAGGAGCAGTCACGGCTCGAATTTTATATACTTGTTTACCATGCGAAATCAATCGAGCAATCCTTCACCTTCCTGGCGGTATAGGTCAGGTGGCATCTCGAACCAAGCGGGGCGTGTGCGAGTTTTGCGGGCGTTGCCGAGGGACCAGGGCCCCAGCAGATTACAGGAGCCTCCGGCTCTTCGTGTTGCTTCGCTGCTTTCGCGGTGAGTTTTGAGCAACACATTCGCGCCGGTGGGACATTCAACAACATCTGCATCAACATCCGACGCTGAGATGGGGGACAGACCAGTCACGTACGACGAGCTGCCTGAGGAGCACAAGGCGAAGTATGACGAGATCAAAACTCTCTTCGAAGCCGACCTCATCGGCTCTCTTGAGAGGACCCGTAAGCATGGCATCAAGTGGAGGGGGTTCTCACCCGAGGGTGCTCTTGATGAGGTGGATCTGTCTGTTCCTTCAGAGGAGCGCACCAGAGCTCTGCGACAGGAGGTCAACTACATGGTTGTGGCATCCCGCAAAACCACTACTAGAAAATCGCGTTGAATTTGTGCATTGCATCGTCATCATCATGCATTGTTTGCCAAAACTATTTTCGCAAAGCCCGTTTTGTTTTCTAAAACGCCCCCTCTTTATTCAAACGCAAAACCCCGGATGTTGCCGGATATTTTGTTTGTCCTAAACTATCTACAAAGTTCGTTGTAACCAAACAAAAATATTAAATTATTTTTGGCCGGAGCAGTCGAACGGGTCGATCGACCCGAACGACCGCCCCAGAATTGTTAAACGGTCCAACCAGCCCCACCCCTTATTCCTACAGCTACCCAGAAAACTACCCACACCCCCTGGCCACCTCACCCCCTCCAATCCTGGAGCGCCACATCAGCCTCTCCCCTCCCCCTAGCCTACCAGTAGCTGCCACTTGGCTCATCCCTCTCTCCCTTTCCCCCCCACTCTCTCTCCTGCACCCACACAAACCCACCACGCGCGCAGCCAGCACACACGCACCCACCCCGCACCTATCCCTGCCCGTGGGCCCCCCCCCGCGGTCAAACACTCCTGGCCACACAACGCACGCACGCCTGCAACCGCACCCTGCCCCACCTCCCCGATCCCGAGTCCCCCTGGGCCCCACCCACGCGCCCTGCGCCCCGCTCCTCTCCCTTCTCCCTCGCCTCGCACCGAGCCTCCCCGCTCTCCTCCCTCTCCCCCAAGTCCGGCCAGCCTCGCCTCCTCCTCCCGCCGGCGTGCTGGCCGCTCCGCCCGCAACCGCACCCACGTCGCTGCCCCTTCTCCCTTTCTTCTTCCACCCTCGCCATGGCCCGTCCTCCCTCCCTGGCCCGCTGTCGCCCTAAGCGTTGTCGCGCTAGCCCGCCGCGGCCATGAGGCTCTCCTCCGCCGTTCCCCACCCGCCGTCTCCTCCTAGCCGCCCACTGCGCCTCCTCGCCCGCCCAGCGCCCGCGACCTCCCGGCAGCGTCACGCCGCCCAGCTCGTCGCTCCTCCGCGGCCGAGCTCGCGGCAACCGGCGTCCACCCCGCCCGTCGCCTCGCCTCGGGTCCGCCTGAGCCGCGCCCGAGCTTTTCCCTGGGCGCGTCCGTCGGCCCTCGCCGCCTCCTCTGTCGCTTCGCCCGGCCACCCGCCGAGCCGCCCAGCGCCTCCCTCGCCGCCCGAGCTCTTCCCGCCGCCTTGACTCACGCGCACCGCCCACAGAGCTCCGTCGCGAGCCCGCCGCCACCAAGCCCGTCGCCCGCGCCGCCCGCCTCCTTCGCGGTGCCAGCGCCCTCCGGCCAACCTGCCCGTCGCTCTGCGTCGCCGTCGCCCGCGTCGCCGCCTCCCGCCCCGAGCTCTCCGTCCGCGTTCGCCTCGCCCGGCTCCTCCTCTGGCCCAGCGTGGTGCCGTCTTCGCAGCGGGCGCTGCCCTTCTCCTCGGTCGCATGCCACCGTTCGTCCTTGCCATGTTCCTTTGACGCGCCAAGTACACACGACCGGAGATACAAGCGGGCCCCATGACAAGCGCTTGAGCCGGCGCGGATCGATGATCGACCACGAGGATTACGACACTACAAGGCGTCCTCCACGGGACGAAGGCCATCGACGAGGAACCGACAAGAACTACATCACGGACGGGAAAAACCCGGGGCGCCAAGACCCCGTGTGAGGCGACAAGACCGTCGCTCGGGCGCCAAGACCGCCACATGGAGCGATAAGCTTCATCCCGGATACGCCAAGTACTTGAGCCCGATGCCAAGGCCGACTCGCTGGCTCGGCCCCGACAGGATCTGCGCAACAACAAGAACGGCACCGACCAGGACGACCCCGATGTGCCCCGACGCCGACCAAGTCCTGCTTCCCGGTTGCGACAAGACCCCCTCCCCGTACCGATCCTGAACCGGAGACCCCTTTGATTCGTGAACCACGGACCCGAGACCGACCAACCCGGAACCTCAAGACCGTCGAGCCCCTAATGTGTGACCCTTATCCGAACCCCCTATTTTATAAATGTCAAACATAAAACTTGTTGCATATTGAATTGTCATCTCGCATGCATATCTGTGGTTTGGGGGCCTTATGCGATTCACCTAATAATTAAATATGGGGCCCATATGCGGGCAAATCTAGCCTTATATTGGCCTCATTTAAACATGTGTAGCGAACCGGTTCCATCATTGCATTGCTAAACAACATATAATTTGCGGGTAGATAAACTGGAACCATTTAAGTAATTGTGGGACCCGGTTCCCCTTAATATGACCTAATTGCACCTTGCCATGTCATTCATCATGCATGCATCATGCCGATCTTCTGCCGTGTATTAAACATTGCATCCGGTGTTTCTTCTAGTGTTTTGCTTCTTCGCGGATAAGGCCGTTGAGTTGATGTGAGCTTCGCCCCGATCTTCGGTTGAACCTTCGGCAATGTTTTCAGGCGAGCATCTCCCCCTTTCTACCTATCTTACTTTTATAGTCTTTATTCCCTCCTGTTGATCTATTGCTATCTGAGTTGCGATGCTTTAGATTCCGTACCTGTGATATCCCTTGCAGCCATATATTGCCTTGGACACCTCCTATTACTTGTTGATTGGTAAATAGTTGGACTTGCGCGTCGTAGTTGCTTGCTCAAGTGCTGATGTGTGTCGTCATATGCCACAGTTGCTGATGTATTGCCGCATGTTGATGTTGGAGATGATCCTAGTTTTACTTATTGTTCACTTTAATTTCTGTTTAACAACTAAAATTGAAATAAGCAGAGGCATCGGTGGGTGATAGATAATATTTGGTTTCGAGCATACTTGTGTCCCGTAAGACCCCGAGTACTTGATACTGTTCCTTGATTTATCGCGCTATCCACATCCGGGAGGTATATGGGACCCCGAGCGAGCTTGATTGATCTTATTTCTTGGGGCCACAAACTAGTTTGAGGTTTTATTTACGATCCTGTACTTATGCCATGCTACTTTACGTATTTAAATTGTGCGAGGAGCTTTCTTGTTAGGAATTGTGACCCGTTCGTGGTATCGGCAGTCCCGTTTGGGGATCTGCATTGTTTACCGCTTGCCCACAAACCTTGGGTCCGTCTCGAAGCTTGCGCCGTTGCGGGTGTACTACAAGGGTGGCCTGAAATATTTCTGAATCTGTGATTGTTCGGTCGTGAAAGCCTCGTTGGGTTTTGATTTGGTTTTTCCGAGGTTGATCGGCGTGTGTTGCTATTGGTGCACCCGGCCGGGTAAAACTTTCGAAAGCCGTGTCATGGATATGGACGACTTGGAGCACAAGATATCTCGATCATAGACAAGCATAACTAAAGTTTCTGCTATAAATTTGACTTATAATGACTAGTAATCGATTCACTACAATGGAATGGCTAATTAATGCCCACAATTGCTTGTTGGTTGTCGCTTGCGACAATTGTACTGACTAGTAAATCTTGCAACCTTCTAGCGGAATGGCTGAACAAAAGTACCAACAAGCTGCTTTGGGGTTTTGGGTTATCTCATGATAAATGTATCGACTAGTAAGTGTAGCCACTATCACGGAATGGTTAACTAAAAGTGCCTTGCTTACTTTATCGGGATGATTATCGAACACGACTAGTAATTGCTGCAATGATAATGAATAAATAACACGCCAAGCGTGTGAGTTCCTCGGTTGACTTCCTCGGCGGTCTCGAGGGGAAGCGCCGAGATGGGTTTGTTTGATGATAGTATCGGTTGGATCCGAATAGGTCCTTCTCACCCCTCTCGATTGGCCTTGATTGTTTGAGTCTCTATAGGTTGTTTAGTGTATCTTCGCTGCCGCTTGATCCACCATACCTATGTGGCGAGGACCGCCAATTCTAGCCTCGGTGTCTTGGCCTCGATCTTGACGCTCCTTCTTTTTCCTTTGCCCTTTGTCGGCACCTTTTGTTTAAGCAGGTTTTGAGATCGATGCGTTAGCGGGGTTACCCTTCCGGCTTGGCACAGGCAGGGGTTATGGGCGCCATTGGTTATTCTTGGGGCTCTTAGCCCCATTTGCATCTTGTCCGTAGTGGGCCTCTATCGTTTTCAAGGTGATTTGGATCTTTGTATATTATATACGTATTCTTGACTCTTTGAGTCGCGTTATATATATCTTACATGGGTCCCATCGCGGACTGTTGTGTAATGTTATTACTTCGTTTCCACCCGCTTGCGAAAGTGCTGGTGAGCACCTTTGAATCGTTTCTATGCGGGTTTGGCGAATTTTGCTAAAACTTGCATAGGTCCGATCGAGGGTGTTCTGAGTGGTATCGAGCTCGGTTGCGATACCCACAAGTCCAACTGTAGGATAACCTAGATAACGGCCGAAGTAGAGTGTCAAAACTATTTTTGCAAAATCGGTTGGATAGTTCTGATTAGGTCTGATTTTACTCCTTACCCCTCTGCTATTCCCCTCTTATCCCAACGTGTTTTAAATCCGCTCTCTTCTCTTTCTTCGAGTCCAGGATTTCTCGTGGTTGGGTTTCGTCGTACCTTGTGGTTTGAATTCTCCCTTTGTAGCGGAGGTGCTACGATCATCAATCGCAACTTGTGCACAGCCCTACATCTGATCTTTTGTTCTTGAGCTCGCTATCCATATGTGTTCCTTGCCGGATATCAGTGTCGTTGAAAAACATATGAGAAGGACGAGCTTTGGTGAAGTTGGAGTCGACCTTGAGCATGTGTTGTTCATGCCAATGGAACCATCGCGGAACCTAATCATTGTGTCTTTCATACGATTTACATTGTCTCTTACGGTGTTTCCGATAGCGGCATCATCTACGCCAGATCCGATCTGAGTCGCATCACTCCTTTGTTAGAACCTCGTTCGTCGAGATCTTCATCGATTAGAGTTGGTTGCTTAATCCGCCTATTCGTGTGCAGAGTAATGGTTTGAGTGCGGTATGGAGTAGCTACCCTACCACTGCTCTTACCATTCGCTCTTGTACGTTGAATCAGTGGATCCAGCAGTTTTACTCCGCTCACGGAAGTTAGGGGTGGCTCTATCTGCGATACCCCTACCTTCGACCTTTCGTTCCCGGAGTGTTCTCCCGACGATCAGGAGCCACGACCCTTTGTTGGTGGTGTCGCCGTTTTCAAGATGAAGAAGGAACCATCGTTAGTGGTGTCGCGAAGATCTACACGAGGCGAGAAGACGCAGATCGCCGACCTTCCTTCCGGTATCATGAGGCGGATCTCGAGGGCGAGATCCATTGTTAGTGGTGTCGAATTGTGGCATCCCGCAAAACCACTACTAGAAAATCGCGTTGAATTTGTGCATTGCATCGTCATCATCATGCATTGTTTGCCAAAACTATTTTCGCAAAGCCCGTTTTGTTTTCTAAAACGCCCCCTCTTTATTCAAACGCAAAACCCCGGATGTTGCCAGATATTTTGTTTGTCCTAAACTATCTACAAAGTTCGTTGTAACCAAACAAAAATATTAAATTATTTTGGCGGAGGCGATCGAGCGTGATCGACGAGCGACCGCCCTAATTGTTAAACGGTCCAACCAGCCCACCCCTTATTCCTACAGCTACCCGAAAACTACCCACACCCGGCCACCTCACCCCTCAATCACAGGCGCCACATCAGCCTCTCCTCCCCTAGCCTACCAAGGCTGCCACTTGGCTCATCCCTCTCCCTTTCCCCACTCTCTCTCCTGCACCCACACAAACCCACACACGCACCACACGCACCTATCCTGCCCTCCTGCCCCCCCGTGGTCAAACACTCCACAGCCACTACGCACGCCTTTGCAACCGCACCTGCCCACCTCCCCGATCCCGAGTCCCCTGGGCCCCACCCACGCGCCTGCGCCCCGCTCCTCTCCTTCTCCCTCGCCTCGCACCGAGCCTCCCCGCTCTCCTCCCTCTCCCCCAAGTCCGGCCAGCCTCGCCTCCTCCTCCCGCCGGCGTGCTGGCCTCTCCGTCCGCAACCGCACCCACGCCGCTGCCCCTTCTCCCTTTCTTCTTCCTCCCTCGCCGCGCAGCCCCGCGTCCTCCTCCCCTCTGGCCCGCCGTCGCCCCGCCCAAGCGTTGTCGCGCTAGCCCGCCCGGCCATGAGGCTCTCCCTCCGCCGCCGTTCCCCGCTTGCGTCTCCTCCTAGCCGCCCACCTCGCCTCCTCGCCCGCTCCGCCGAGCCCGCGACCGCCCGGCGCGTCTGCCTTCGCCTCCATCTCGTCGCTCCTCGGCCCGAGCTCGCCAGCCGCGTCACCGCCCAGCGCCCTCGCCTCCTCGCCCCGGTGTCGGGTCCGCCTCTGAGCCGCGCCCCGTGCTTCTTCCCCGGCGCCGGCGCGTCCTCGTCATCCCCTGCCGCCCCTCCTTCTCGTCGCCGGCCCGGCCCGCCGCCCGAGCCGCGCCCGCCCAGCGCCTCCCTCGCCGCCCAGGCTCGCCCTTCCGCGCCTCACGCCGCACCGCCCCTGAGCTCCGTCGCCGAGCCCCGTCGCCACCAAGCCCCGCGTCTGCCCGCCGGCCGCCTTCCGCCTCCTTCCGCCGGTGCCTGCGCGGCCCCCTCCGGCCAACCTCGCCGTCGCCCTCAGCCGTCCGCCCGTCGCGATCGCGCCTCCCCCCTGCGAGCTCTCGTCGCGTTCGCCTCGCCCGGCTCCTCCTCGGCCCGCGTGGTGCCGCCGTCTTGGCCGGCCGAGCTGCCCTTCTCCTCGTGGTCGCATGCCACCGTTCGTCCTTGCCTGTTCCTTTAGACGGCGCCAAGTACACGACCGACCGAGATACAAGGCGTGCCCCATGACAAGCGCTTGAGCCCGGCGGATCGATGATCGACCCTGAGGATTACGACACTACAAGACGTCCTCCACGGGACCCGAAGGCCATCGACAGGGAACCGACAAGAACTACATCACGGACGCGGGAAAAACCCCGGGACGCCAAGACCCCCGTGTGAGACGACAAGACCGTCGCTCGGACGCCAAGACCGCCACATGGAACGATAAGCGCTTCATCTCGGATACGCCAAGTACTTGAGCCCGATGCCAAGGCCGACTCGATGGCTCGGACCCGACAGGATCTGCGCAACAACAAGAACGGCACCGACCAGGACGAACCCGATGTGCCCCGACGCCGACCAAGTCCTGCTTCCCGGTTGCGACAAGACCCCCTCCCCGTACCGATCCCGAACCCGCCGAGACCGCACCCCAGTTCGTCGAACCCTGGACCCCGAGACCGACCCCGAACCCCGGAACCTCAAGACCGTCGAGCCCCTAATGTGTGACCCTTATCCGAACCCCCTATTTTATAAATGTCAAACATAAAACTTGTTGCATATTGAATTGTCATCTCGCATGCATATCTGTGGTTTGGGGGCCTTATGCCGATTCACCTAATAATTAAATATGGGGCCCATATGCGGGCAAATCTAGCCTTATATTGGCCTCATTTAAACATGTGTAGCGAACCGGTTCCATCTGTTGCATTGCTAAACAACATATAATTTGCGGGGTAGATAAACAACTGGAACCATTTAAGTAATTGTCGGGACCCCGGTTCCCCTTAATATGACCTAATTGCACCGCACCTTGCCATGTCATTCATCATGCATGCATCATGCCGATCTTCTGCCGTGTATTAAACATTGCATCCGGTGTTTCTTCTAGTGTTTTGCTTCTTCGCGGATAAGGCCGTTGAGTTGATGTGAGCTTCGCCCCGATCTTCGGTTGAACCTTCGGCAATGTTTTCAGGCGAGCATCTCCCCCTTTCTACCTATCTTACTTTTATAGTCTTTATTCCCTCCTGTTGATCTATTGCTATCTGAGTTGCGATGCTTTAGATTCCGTGATATCCCTTGCAGCCATATATTGCCTTGGACACCTCCTATTACTTGTTGATTGGTAAATAGTTGGACTTGCGCGTCGTAGTTGCTTGCTCAAGTGCTGATGTGTGTCGTCATATGCCACAGTTGCTGATGTATTGCCGCATGTTGATGTTGGAGATGATCCTAGTTTTACTTATTGTTCACTTTAATTTCTGTTTAACAACTAAAATTGAAATAAGCAGAGGCATCGATGGGTGATAGATAATATTTGGTTTCGAGCATCACTTGTGTCCCGTAAGACCCAGTACTTGATACATGTTCCTTGATTTATCGCGCTATCCACATCCGGAGGTATATGGGACCCCAGGCGAGCTTGATTGATCTTATTTCTTGGGGCCACAAACTAGTTTGAGGTTTTATTTACGATCTGTACTTATGCCATGCTACTTTACGTATTTAAATTGTGCGAGGAGCACACTGTCTTGTTAGGAATTGTGACCCGTTTACGTGGTATCGGCGGTCCGTTTGGGGATCTGCATCGTTGCCATGACCCCACAAACCTTGGGTCCGTCTCGAAGCTTGCTTACCGTTCGGGTGTACTACAAGGGTGGCCCCTGAAATATTTCTGAATCTGTGATTGTTCGATCGTGAAAGCCTCGTTGGGTTTTGATTTGGTTTTCGAGGTTGATCGGCGTGTGTTGCTATTGGTGCACCGGCGGGTAAAACTTTCGAAAGCCGTGTCGCGGATATGGACGACTTGGAGCACCGATATCTCGATCATAGACAAGCATAACTAAAGTTCTTGCTATAAATTTGACTTATAATGACTAGTAATCAGCTTCACTACAATGGAATGGCTAATTAATCGCCCCACAATTGCTTGTTGGTTGTCGCTTGCGACAATTGTACTGACTAGTAAATCTTGCAACTACAGCGGAATGGTGAACAAAAGTACCAACAAGCTTTGGGTTTTGGGTTATCTCATGATAAATGTATCGACTAGTAAGTGTAGCCACTATCACGGAATGGTTAACTAAAAGTGCCCGCTTACTTTATCGGGATGATTATACGAACACGACTAGTAATTGCTGCAATGATAGCGAATAAATAACCGCCAATGTGAGTTCCTCGGTTGACTTCCTCGGCGGTCTCGAGAAACGCCGAGGATGGGTTTGTTTGATGATAGTATCGGGTTGGATCCGAATAGGTCCTTCTCACCCCTCTCGATTGACGCCTTGATTGTTTGAGTCTCTATAGGTTGTTTAGTGTATCTTTGCACGCCGCTTGATCCACCATACCTATGTGGCGAGGACCGGCAATTCTAGCCTCGCCGTGTCTTGGCCTCGATCTTGACGCTCCTTCTTTTCCTTTGCCCTTTGTCGGCACCTTTTGTTTAAGCGGTTTTGAGATCGACGCGTTAGCGGGGTTACCCTTCCGGCTTGGCCTGGGCAGGGTTATGGACGCCATTGGTTATTCTTCAGGGCTCTTAGCCCCATTTGCATCTTGTCCGTAGCTGGACGCTCTATCGTTTTCAAGGTGATTTGGATCTTTGTATATTATATCTGTATTCTTGACTCTTTGAGTCGCCGTTATATATATATACGTGGGTCCCATCGCGGACTGTTGTGTAATGTTATTACTTCGTTTTCCACCCGCACGAAAGTGCCTGGTGGGCACCTTTGAATCGTTTCTATGCGGGTTTGGCGAATTTTGCTAAAACTTGCATAGGTCCGATTCTGAGGGTGTTACAATGGTGGCTCATTCTCTTCACCGCCATTCTGAGAGCCTGGTGAACGCTTTTGAGCGGATTGCAGTTCGCGTAGTTCAGGAGATCATGAAACATCAGTGTTCTCTGACGGGGCCTACTCTGGGGACTCACCAGGAAGAAAGACCGCTCCAGGCCAGGCCACCACTGCCATTCACACATGCCCCCCGACCAGATCGAAAGACCAGGGAGAAAGACCGCTCTAGGGAGAGATTGGATTCACGCGAACTGCTGCATTCCGTCCACGATGCACCAGTGCCTAATACAATGGGATGGAGATGAAGTGGAGGTCATCCATGCAGATGATTCTATCGAGATCTCCATAGCTGGCATGAGCGTGGGAAGCGAAGACCAAGAGCCGATCTCGGAATCAGTCTAGGCGGCTGTGGCGCGTGAAGCTACAAAAAGCGGGTGAGGCTGGTCTTATCCACTGACAGAGTAGAAAAGTCCACGATCATCCGTGGTACGGCCGATCCCTGCGATCGGCCACAAAAAATAAAAAGCAGCAATCATACGACAAGCAGATCACGTAGTCGTAGCAGGGAGATGCCCTGCCATTGTAAAACAATAAGGTGTAAACCGTCCTTGACTAATGCAATCAAAAAGGGGGCCGATTCAGGCAATCGGCCCAAATTATTTTTGTTATCCTCACCTACCGTTTGCCCTGTGTTTAGCATCGATTTGACAGGTGACGGAAAGCTAGGGTATGGGTTTACATCCGCTGATGAACTAGAAGAAATCGACATTGGTCCTGGGGATAAGCCACGACCAACATTTATCAGCAAGAAGTTAGATCCGAGTATGCGGGGTCCTATGATAGCCCTGTTGAAAAAATATCCAGACTGCTTCGCCTGGGACTACACAGAGATGCCTGGGTTAGACAGGAGCATCATTGAGCATCGACTCCCGCTTAAAAAAGGATTTCGGCCATTTCGTGAGCACGACGGATGAAGGCGAATTCGGAAGAAGTCAAGAAGGAGGTCGAGAAAATGTTGATGACCAAGTTAATCGGGGCCATGCGGTATGATGAGTGGATTTCTAGTATCGCACTGTAGAGAAAAGGATGGCCGTTGGCGTGTTGCCATAGATTTTCGGGATCTCAACGAGCTACCCCAAAGGATGAGTATCCGATGCTGGGTGGCGTAAAAGCGTTAATCAATGCGGCTACGGTCATAAGATCTTGAGCTTCATGGATGGCAATGCAGGTTATAACCAGATTTTTATGGCTCGGAAGACATACACAAGCGCATTGAGTCGAGGTCGGTGGGGTTGTTTGAATATGTAGTCATGGCGTTTGGGTGAAGAATCTGGTGCCACGTGCAAAGGGCCATGAATTATATTTTCCATGATCGATCGGCAAGCTGGTGGAAATTTACATCGATGACGTGGTGGTCAAGTGCGCTTCAGCGCAAGGACACTGGACGATCTGCAGCGTCTGGACGAACAAGAAAATTCGACTACGAATGAATCAAGAAGTGTGCCTTGAGGTGACGGTCGGTTCTTGGGTTTTTGGTCCATGAGCGCGAATTGAGATCGGCTGAAAAGTCGAGGCGGTCACGAACAATGAAGCCACCCACCACAAAGAAAGAACTGCGGTCTCATCGGCAAGATCAACCGTCGGAAGATTCATCTCTAATCTGTCGGGAAGGATAGAGCCGTTCATGGGACTAGTGAAAATTAAATCGGCGAGGAATTCGGGGGCGAGAACAACAACGAGCCTTGACGAGATCAAAGAATATCGACGAAGCCGGTGTTGGTTCCACCCGAGACGGAACCGTTCTACATTTACTTGTCGATGGTGACACGTCCATCGCCTCGGTGGTGGTGCAAGTTTATGATGGGCTGGCGAGTCGTATTTTACATAAGCGAAGGATCTTTGGACGCGAGACAAGGTATCTGATATCGACAAGTTGTGCCTCTGCACATTTTCACCTGCACCAAGCTGCGCCATATTTTGCTATCGGTGAGATTGTCATCATATGCAAGTCGAGGCGTCATAAAGCACATCTTTGTCGGCTCCTATGTTGAAAGGCCGGTGGGCAAATGGATGTTTTCATTCTCGGAGTTTGACATCCGGTATCAACCAGCGATTAAAGGGCGAGCATTGGCCGACCTTATCGCTGAAAGGATCAACACTAATATAGCGGCCTTGTCTATCTGGCGTGGGCTATGTTTTCGACGGATCGGTTTGTGACGATGGGTGCGGCATCGGCATGCTACTCGTGTCGCCCCGGGGGGCAACATTTTCTTTCTCCATCAGGTTATCGGCCCCTCGCACCAACAACGTCGGCGAGTGCGACGAGGCGTCGCAAGGAATGGAGTTGCTCGCCAGCTGGAGCGAAGCGGTGGAAATTTTGGAGACTCCAAGTTGGTGATTTCTCAACTCACGGAAGAATACAAATGCGAGGCGAGTCCCTCTACCCATTATGGCTGCTGCGGTGATGGCACAGTTCGGTACATAAACTTCACGGATCCCGCGTTCGCGAACAAGGGCAAATGATCTTGCACAAATGGCTTGAGCTACAAGGGCGTAGCGGAGAGGGCGATGTTCGTCTGAGTTCACGGAAGCTGGCGGAGAGCCGATATCTTCAACTACTTGAAGGATTAAACGGGGCACCTAAGCGGATAAGGTACAAGGCCATGAAGTATGTGCTTATTGGGGATGACATGTTTCTGAGGACTCTAGAGGTTATTGCTCAAATGCACAGGAGCCGAGGCCAATCGGCTCCTACACGAGGTACGAAGGCGCTGTGGAACTCACCAATCAGCTCACAAGATGAAATGGTTGATCGAGCGATCGGGTTTTATTGGCCCACCATGCTCGAGGACTGTTTCAAGTACTACAAAGGGTGTCAAGCATGTCGAGAAATTTGGGAAAATTCAGATGGTACCAGCGTCGTATGAACCCCATCATCAAGCCTTGGCCATTCGAGGTTGGGGCATGGATATGATCGGCAAAATCAATCCTCCATCAAGCAAAGGCCACATGTGGATTTTGGCCATCGATTATTTCACTAAATGGGTGGAGGCTGTCCCGATGAAATCGATAAACTCAAAGGATGTTATCAACTTTGTGAAAGAACATGTCATCCATAGATTGGGATTCCCCAAACTATCACGACCGATGGAGGCTCGGTCTTCATTTCTCACGAGTTTAGAAAGTTACGTGAGGACACGGGGATCAAGTTGATCGGATCATCTCCATACTATGCTCGAGCAAATGGGCAAGATGAAGCATCCAACGAGCCTCATCAAAGCGATCAAGAGAAAAGTCGATGAGCACCCTAGGCGTTGCACGAGGTTTTGTCGAGGCGTTATGGGCTTATCGCATGTCATGCCATGGGCGATAAAAACCTCGCCATACCATCTAGTATATGGACAAGAAGCCGTATTGCCACAGGAAATTACGGCTGGATCGAGACGTGTCACTTTTCGAGCGATCTAACGATGAAGAATACGCAACCACGATGAGTGGCGGTGTTGAGGATTTAACCGAGCTCGGTGTGGTCCTGGAGAAAATCAAAGAGAACAAGGCCAAGGTAGCTCGGGCATATAATAAGAAAGTGAGGCCAAAGGAGTTCCACGTTGGTGATACGGTATGGGAAGGCTGTTGCCATTGGGGACTAAGGATGCAACATATGGTAAATGGTCTCCAAATTGGCACGGCCGTCTGAGGTCGATCAAGTTTTAAGAGGAAGCATATATGCTCGAGGCTGGGCCGTAAAATTCGATGGCGGTCAGCGGTCAACATCTCAAGAAATATTTCCCAAGCATGTGGGATGATGGGCGATAAAATATGGGCGATACATGAAATCGGCCAAGTAAAAGCACGGAGGCGTTGGACGGTAAAATGTGGGGGCGATACATAAAATCGGCCAAGTAAAACAAAATATATAGCCGATGCACGGTCATCGACTCTAGAGGTTCACATATGTTACAAGCAGTGCGGTTTACACATACGAGCTCTTGAAGAAATGCTTGAAGGTGTGGAGGCGTCGGCCGCGGACACGATCCACCTCGGCGATCTCGGCCGTCGTCTTCGTCCTTGCCGTCACTAGCTTCTTGTTCGAGCACGTATTTCTCCCAGATCGGTCTTCATTTGAGCTTTGAGGCTTTACCTTCATCTTGAGAGCGGGCGATGGATTCTTCTTTATCACGAATGAGCTGTTTAGTCGCGGACCTTCTCTTCAAGATCTTCCAACTCCTTTTCAAGGATGCGAGCTCGGCGGCTTGACGGAGGTGTCGGTTTGGCATCGAGCGCCTTTTCTCGTTGAGCTGCTGGCATCATGCGCGATATTGGCTTCGGTGGGAGTTGGGCGGCGTGATCGATCCTCTCACGAGCTAACTTCACCCTTGGCCCGTAGAAAGACAGGGGTTACTGGCCAAAGCTTCACTGCAATGCTCTTGGGAGTTGGTCTTTTATTTCAGAGGGCGCTCTTCACCTCCTCGGAACCCTCGATCGGCTCTTCGATTGGGGAGGGCGAGGCTTTGAGGCGCTGGAATTGAGGTGGAACAACCGCTCGTGGTTCATCGGCAGCGGAGGAGTTGGTTCGATGGATTGGTCGAACGACAACAAACCTGAAATATCACAACTCGGCAGCGAAAAGCGTCGGTATGCATCCAAGCGTAAGGATGAGCCGAAAGAACCTAAGCGTACCTCTCCTAAGATCGAGGGATAGCCGATGAGACCATCGGCTTGTGTGGTCGCTGGAGGCTTGGCGAGTGGTAGCGTTCATCTGCACCTTCGGGATTCCCGGATCCGTCGGCACTGCCCGGCTTTCCCAGAAAAGCGTCGATTAAATGCATGAAAGGTGTTCTTAGCCGATGTAAATAATGATAAATCGGCGACAAAGGAAACAAGTAGTAAGAGTATGAAGGGTGGTGATTTTGAAACCTCTGGCTCGGCGAAGAAGCTTGTAGTCCTTTGCGAGCTCTCTTGGGACCATTGGCCCGCCTCGGTGGTGCTCGGGGCGGAGTTCGAGCCGACCTTTTCACGGAAGCCGATGGTGGTGAATCGGCTGGTTCGGTGTGATGGTCCTCTCGAATCCGTTGGGCCTAGTTCTCCTCGATTGGTGCAGGTATCCTCCTGGAGGTGTCTTGACGGAAGCTGTAAAGAGGAGAACCGATGGCGCGAGCATGTCTGCAGAATGGAAGAATGACAAGGATCGACCAAGGCTGAATTAGCTTACATGCGAGCTTTTCGGAGAAGGGCTCGGCGCCTCAAGGTCTTCTGGCAGCTACCTTCCTCACCATCGCTCTGGTTTTAGTGGAACTCGAGGCGGTGACTTAGGAGTTGTTGGTTTCTTGGAAGCCGATTCTGGTGTTATCATTTGTTTACGCATTATGACCTTTTCGGAGGTGGCGAGTTTTTGCGTAAAAGAACCACGGGAGTGGCGGGAAGAACTCGAAGGGAGCCATCCTCGTCGTAGGCTCGGGGCCATCTTGTTCTGCAAAGAGAAAGAATGGATTAATAAAAGGATCAATTGCAAGTTGCATCAAGAAAATTTGCAAGTAGTGGTACACATTCCGCAGGATGTCATAGTCGACATCGATTTGTTTCAAAGAACGGTCCCGAGCTCTCTGAAGGCGTGAGTCTTACACATCGACCACCGGTCTTCAAAGCCATCGGTTGATGAGGCAAAGGTGAGGTCGTTGGGAATTGGGATGGTCGAGCATCAAAGAAGGAATAACACCTTTGGTGGTGAGAGGATCGGAAGGTCGGCTCTGCTCTCCGTAAGGTGATGGAGAAAAGTAGGGATCTACTTGTCCAAGGCGAATTGGCGATCCACTACGTTGGTAGAATTCATACCAGGTTTGATTATTACATTGGACGTACTCATGCCAGCTGGAAGGAAGCGAGGACGAATCACGGTGGAAAAGAGCTGCCGGAGTGCTAGTGTCATCGGCAAAATTGTCGACTGAAGGAGAGTGGATTTTCAAAGTGTTAGATTCCTCCATGTAAGGGAAGAAGGTAGGGTTGTCCGGGCCTTGGAAGAAAGTCTTGAACCACTTGGATGCCTCTGAGGAGGGTTCTTTGCTGGCGTCGATACAAAGCTTGGCCATAGGTGGTGCATCGGATCTGCTTCCTTTTACATCTGGAAAGGTGCATTTCGCCAAAAGGGGAAGTTTGGGATGTGATTTTGGAAATACTGGTGAGCCCATAGCTGAATAAACCACCAAGGACCACTGTTTTGACTGCTATGCGGAGAACGACAGCGGACATCAACTGGAGGTATCGATAGACTTCTCCAAGAAAGAGTTTGCCGAGGCCAAGTTGAGTACCTTTGGCGATTCGTGGGCTAAGGAGAGATAGTTTTTGGTTGGATCAAGGGAAGGGCCGCAGAATATGAAATGCTCCAGCCAGAAGTTGAGAAAGGCTGTATGTTCTTTCTCTGAAACATGGCCCTTTGTTTTCATATGGCGTTGGAGGTAGGCACCCGGTTAAATGCGATGTTTTAGAAGACAGTTTGTAAGGGACTTTGGTCGGTTTAAAAGCGAGAGGGGTGGGTGATGTAACATCGAGACGATGATCATCACCACGTCTAACAAGGTTGGTGACATAGGGCCATGACCAAACATAAACGAGTTGAGCGTCCGGACGAAGTAGCCGATGGTTTCGAGAAGGTTCTCATGTTTCTCAAGAGGAGCGATGATAAATGCAAGGCATCGGCTATTCTGTGGTTTCCCATTGGGATTGGTAAGCTCTAGCTACTCTCTTGAACCAAGACCCCGGTGTTAGGGGATTAGGCCAGGCTCATGAGTCGGCCCAAGAGTTCAGATCTAGGTCTTGGCTTCTGAAGGGATTCATTTGCTTCATAAGAAATCGGATGGGCAGGATTAGAATGCACGGGGGCCAAGACAGGAATTTGGGAGAGAAGGATGCGGCGGCGAGATGCGAAACCTAGAAAGTTTAATGGTGGAATAAAGGCATTAATTCAGGTGTTCGCTATTAAATTCTAACATCGGCGTTGATTGCGAGGTAGGCGTACCTTGCAGGGAGACCTCTGGATTGGTGTTGGACGATTCCGCCATCTAGTTTACCGGCGAAGATGGATCTATGCGATTGAGGATTGAGGGTTCTTGTTCTTGTGAGCTCGATCTGGTCGGTGGGCAATTGGAGATCTGGGTCGCCCTTTTTGAAGAAGGTCATGAGTTACCGTTTGAAACTAAGTGGCCGTTTAGATTTGCCTAAGTATGCGACCAAGTTTTGACCACATCAGCGTTTTTTTGGGAAAGCCGATGCGTGGTCGGCTCTTTGCGATGACTTGTTTGTTGTATGAGTGTAGTATGATGAAAGCCGTCTGGTGTTATCGACTTGGAGCATCGACCTATTTTGGTTATCGGCAAAATTGCGACAAAAGCAATCTTGAAACAGATTTTCATTCATTCAAAAGCTGATTGCTTACAAAGGTTGATTGATTACAAAGGGAGCTTATTGCTACTACTACTACTACTACTACTACTGGTTCCTAATCTAGGCGAGGTCGTCGTCGTCGCCGCCCGTCTTGTCATTCGGCCTCGGTATGCTATCGGCGTCGTCTTCACTTCTTCTTTGAAGAAGCCGGTGAGGCCTCTTCGTCCTAAATCGTCGTCGGTGTCCTCATTGGACCCGGCACATAAGTACTTCACCGGCTGGTACTCCTCGGAGGAGGTGTCCTCCTCTTCCTCCTCTTCATCGGAGGAGTCGACGCCGTCCCAGGACATGGCGTCGTCGGCGCTGTCTGCCTCCAGTCCTCCATCGGCAAGGAACTGAAGGTTGTCCTCGCCATCGGTCAAGGACGCGTCGTCCTCCGACCAGGCGGTGAAGTCCCAATCCCTCTCGTCCCACCATTGTGGGGCGAGAGTGTTGTACGCCGCCGTTGGCGGGTGCTCTGGCGTCGGCTCTCGGTCGCTCATTGAGTTGGAGGCTTGGGAGGACAGGCGGAGGAAGCGAAGAGGCCATGGCGGAGAAAGAGGTTTTTGGCGGAGGAAGAAGGGTTTTTAGCTCTTGGGGAAGATGGGGAATGCTGCTTAGATGGATTTAAATAAGGGGAATAGTATGAAGCGGTTCAATGCCATAGCGGTTTCCCAGAATGTGCTGCCAAAATCGTCAAATCATGCACTGCAAAGGAGTTGAGAAGACAGGGCATCATGATGAAGGGGTAGCGTGATGATCCTGTTCTGCAACGCATTCTGTCAACGCGCAACCCGATACAAAAAAAAAGGGGGTGAGAAGGAAAAAACAGAGTGGTTTTGGAATTATTATTGCCAAAACCAGGGGGGCATGTGTTGTCGCCATATTTTGGCCAAAGACGGAGATGGGCCATGATCAAGATGGGCTTGGAAGATACGTATATTCAACGTGTTGTTGAATCGGCCTTGTGCGTGGATTTGGGCTAAATTGCCCGTGTATCTTGTATCATAGTAGGTTTCGTTTCAGTTTAGGTTCCGTTTCAGTTTAGGTAAAGATAGAGTTGTAGAGTTATTCCAAAGATAGAAAGTCTCCGGACTATAAATATGTACCTAGGGTTATCAAGAAAAAGAGAACAATCACGTTCACAACAAACACAATCTCGGCATCGCCACCCTTGTTTCTAGGGTTTCTTTCGGGTAAGTGTCATCTGCCTAGATCGCATCTTGCGATCTAGGCGATATTACTATCGTTATTTGGTGTTACTCGTCTTGAAGCCTTGTTGATGGCGAGTAACACTACTATCATAGATTTATTGAGGCTAGCATCGGTGCTCTTCGTTATAATTGTTTAAGTTATGCTACCTCTAGTTACCTCGCTACCTTTGCACCTTTTCCCAAGTGCAAGGGTAGCATCTTGCTGATCTTTATTTAGCTGATTCGATCTGTTATGGTTATGCCTTGTTCGCCAAGGTTTAGTTTGATATCTACATAGTCGGGCCTTGCAAGCGGGTTGAGCGATCGATGACGTAAGGACGTGGTTTGCTAGTTCTAGAGAAGTTGTTCGGTAATTGACTTTACGTCGGTTGTTAGGCCTCTTCTAGGATTAGTTTTCTATCATCTTTTGTATCTACCAGGCTCAATTACGTGTAGGGCGTTCGATTCGTGGTGAAAGCGTTAAGCGTCGTAGATCGATTTAACTTGTAATGATAAAGCAAAACCCCATGTTATCGTAAATCTAATGCGAGAACCATGGGATAATCGGCTCTAGGAGCCGATTCACGTGAAACACAGGAGCCGTCACGGCTCGAATTTTATGTATACTTGTTTACCATGGAGGAAATCAATCGAGCAATCCTTCACCTTCGACGGTATAGGTCGGTGGCATCTCGAACCAAGCGGGGCGTGTGCCGGGAGTTTTGCGGGCCGTTGCCGAGGACCGAGCCCTGGCAGTTCTAGGAGCCTCCCGGCTCTTCGTGTTGCTCGTCGCTGCTCGCCGGTGAGTTTTGGCAGGCAACAGAAGGCAAGCCATCAAGTTCGACACCGACAAGGCAGACACCACCTGGCCAGGCACCGACGAGGCGAAGGCCTCCCACCTGTCTGAGCCAACAAGGCCAGACATCTTCATCATCGGACATCGTCAAGCCGGGAAACACGGCTAGGCATCGTCGGGGCGACGGACGTACCGCCCCATCTTCCACTTCATCATCACACCACCAGTTCGAGTGCCACCCTCCAGTAGCGACAAATACCCCGACCCCACTTCTTCCGAGGTGCGGCGACAACGGTCGACGGGCAAACACACCTGCTGATGCGAGACAACGCCTCCGACACCTCTTCTCCCAAAGCTTGTGAGACGACGCTCTTGTGTAGGACGACAGCCGTGAACTCGGCGTCGGACCAAGACGAGGTGTCGACCACACTGGTTGCACCGACTTGTATGTGTGCGTTGGTTTCATACCGATGTTGATCTCTATCAATACTTACTCCCTCTAGGCATGCCCTTGCACACCCCGACGAGGCTGCTGCTTGTCAAGAAGTCCTAGCTAAGCGGACTCATGCTACTCCGATCCAAATTCAACTACAATGACGTTGTCAAGACCGACGAGGCATGGCGGCAAGGGTGAGCGTGCCCGGAGCAAAGGCCACGCTAGTCGCGGCGCGTGTACCGACAAGGACACGGGTACTGCCGCCGCCCACACACACCACCATCACATCATGCATGGAGAACGTGAAGCGAAGACGACGAAGACGGCCATTGAAGCAGCTTAATCGGAGGTGGTTCGCGATCTTTAGTCGCGGACGTAATTAATCGGGAGCCTTCCGAGGCCCCGTGAACCAGAACACACATTCGTCCAAGTCATATTGGCCTCGCAAGCAATCCACGGAGCGCATATGTAAAGGGATCATGTAATTTTGTTTCTCCATGGAGAGATTAATAAAAATGCACGTTTCCCTATGTCTTTATTTGTGTACTTAGTACACTGGCACGCCCGCATATTTATTTTCCCCTGGCGTGTAGAGAGATAATATCCGTGTCACGTTTTTATTATTTATCGTGTCAAACAGGGGTACCCCTTGCACATGGTACGGGATCTTTCCCATAACCAAAATGACAAGGCAAGCAGACAATGAGCATCTCAGCAATCTTTTTATTTACCATATGCATAGCTTTTTATTGAGGACTTCATAGATGCTCATTATAGTGATATTGCAATTTTCCACCATGATTAAGTATGGCTTAGGCTAGCGGCCTAGGCGTTTCTCTAACACAATGTATAAACTCCATGAACTCACAACCTCCCCTTTTATTTCACATCACTGACATTCGTAAACAAAAGTGCAAAGTATCAACTGGATGAGATATCCAACATGTGTTGAAAGCATTCCCCGTGACAGCACGGTTCGGCTGACTCCCAGTATATAATAAGCAAGCATATAACTTTCATGGACTAGTCACAATGGTTAACGATTATTAAGCGCAAGGAATAAAGTGTGCCATCAAGTTCGTGAGAGCTTTACTAACTAACTTTCTCAAAACAGACAAACATTTTATTTTGAAAGAAAACACGACATATATAAAATATGCACTGAAGTAGCAAATGATGCTAATAGGTAGGCATGGTGGACCCAGCTGGCAATATTGGTTTTGGAGAGTTGGAAGCACAGGTAGAGCACATACTCAGTGCAAGTGAAGGCTAGCAATAGAGAGGGAGCGAGAAACGAGAGAGCAATAGCTGTCATAATCATGCTTGCAATAAAACAGGACTAACTATGTTCTCTGAGGAAAAATAAATCATCGAGGCTTACTGACTATTGATTAGTCATATGCATGTGTGAGCATGTGCCAAGTTGATTCACATGAACAGTCACAGAAGGATACCACAATGTCATACCAAAGTATGAATAAAACAATGCAAGCAAACATTCATATGACATGCTACAAACTATTAGCAAGCAGGAGCTAATCATAGACAAGAAAGAACTACTAAGCATCCATAATGACATACACCTTACACAAACAGGCTAAGCATGCTCACAATGATGAGTATATGTATAAAAATGAAACAAATAGAGTTTGTTACCAGCCTCTTACCACACCTCGAGTTGTCTTAATCTTCATTGTTGCCCTTCACTTGTGTGACTTGAATAATTAAGATGAAACCAAAATCCACTAAGGATGGCTGAACCCTGCAAAGAACTCACAAAACCAAAGAAGAACAACAAATATTTTTGGTGTTTTCGATTTTTTTAGAAATAGGCAAACAAAGAAAAACCAAACGAAAACAAAGCAAACTAAACAAAGCAAAATCTTTTGGATTTTTTTATTTTAAGGCAAACCAAAGCAAAGAAACAAACCAAGAGAAACAATGATTTTTTGGTATTTTTTTGTTTTTGAGAAAGAAGCAACAAGAACAAAAAGAAGCGAAACAATGGATATACAAAGAACCGACCGAACATGATATATATATGAATGTGATGTCGGTATACCTCCCCCCAAGCTTAGGCTTTTGGCCTAAGTGGGGCTCAATCCCATGGTGCCCAAGTAGATGCACCTCCGTAGTATGTCGAAGAAGCTCCCTCGTCATGGTACGAGCTCGAGGACTCCCCTGTGTAATGTATCGCTGGGTCATATGAGAGAGCTTCCTCCTGATAGCACCCATAGAAGTTCAAAGAGCGCAACTCGTCATCCATCTCCGCCTTCGAGCGTGACCAAGGTTCCTGATAAATATTGAGCAAAGTGGTTTGGGGTAGAGGGATCTCTCTCTCTTCCCCATCAATAAACAACATTCTATAAACCAAGTTATCAAGAGTAGAGCTAGTGGTGACAAAGTGGTGCGCCTTCATGGAAGCAAGATCAAGCCTTTGAGGGGCCAAAACTGTATCATGTGGATCAACAGCAATGTCCAAGGCAGCAGCAACACGAGTAGCAATAATTCCCCCATAAATGGGTCCCTTAGTAGCTAAACAACGAGCAATGAAAGAACCAAGATTATATTTGTCCTCATTGTTGAGTGCAGCAGCTAAGAAGGCCAATTGATAGTTGGAAATATTACTAGTGTTCTCCCTACCAAGAACATTGGTGGCAAGATAGTAGACAAAATACCTGATGGCTGGAAGTTGAATATTCTTTATCTTCCCTCACTGAGCTCTACGGTCATCATCATTGGTTATTCCTCGGTAAAGCTCTAACAAATCAGCGGGTAGAGCTTGAATATTCTTTGATGACCCAGCTGTACCAAGTCCCAGGGCCTTGCAAAATTTCTTCAAAGTCATGGAATGAGCCCTGTTATAAATTTTGAAAGACACGGAAGGCTTGAACATACTATTAATAAAGGAGAAAATCTCCACATATGTTTTAGTAAGCAAAGCATATTGTGCACTCTCATCCTGCATGTAACTTGTTAGACCAGCTCCTTGTACCAAAGCCATAAAATCATTAAGAATCCCAACATCTCGCAAGAAAGTTTGGCAAGGAAAGGTGGAGGGGTGCACATCCCCTACATCTCCCTCACCACCGAATCGTGGAGTGATGAGATCCTCATTATATGAGGGTCTAGAACTGGTAGATGACCTTGGAAGCCTTGCCCTTTTAGGTTCATCACTCTCAAATATGTCACCAAAGGTGTGGTGGTCCATGACTTCCCTATTCTGAAATTTTAAACAACCATCAAACCAAGTGATTTCTAAGTTGATAAATGATGAGCAACTACTATCGGAACTTGCTAGAGGAATACACATGCATCAAAACAAAGTTTCTAAGCAAAGAACAACCATGCAAGCTCAAACAACCTATCACCTATAGCAGCAAAATACTCAAGATACAATCTACCAATCACAAATCTAATTGGACAAGTGGAGGAGGCACATACCAAGGAGCAATCCCTCCAAAAATCAGCACTTGAGATGGGTTGAACAAGGAGATCGAAAATCGCGAGCAAGAACAGCAAGAACTCGAGCTTGAGAAAGTATTCCGGTGTTTTTCGGGAGAGAGAAAGAAGGTGGCTTTGAGGAGGCAGTCTGGAGGGGCCCGGGTGGGCCAACCCCCCCCCAGGCGTCGCCAGTGGTGGGCCCACGCCTACCACAGGTGTGTGGTGGCCCCTTGGGTCACCTCAGGTGCCACTTTGCCCCTTTTTCGAGGAAAAATTTATTTTGAATTTTTTGGGAAACTTTATTTTTGGCCAATTTTCAGGGTATGAAAATTGATTTTCTCGCAGAAAAAGTTTTTTTCAGAAGAAGCAAAAGCAAACCAAAAGCCAAACTACAAGAGCTCTAAGAAACTCAAACGAACAAACAACTAGCAAAACTAAAGCTAAATCAAAGACTAGGAAGGAGAAAGGAAAAATAAAGCAAGTATAACCACAGTGGAAACATTATTTTGTTCATTAAAATCCTTTTGTTAACAAGGTTGATCAAGTCTTGTTACCAAAATAATCTTATATGAAGCAAAACTTTGCATTCCAAAAGGTGATTATGTTACCTCATACTTGATAGCAATGGTCCCAATCATAATAGTTTTAGAATTTTCTTGTGGAATGGGACAATATATTTATCTAACCTTGATGCTCTCAATATTTTCAATGGAATTCAGGCAATAGCTCTTAACAACCTTCTTGGGGAAATAGACAGTGTGCTCTTTGTCATTAATATTGAATGTTACTTTTCCTTGATTGCAATTTATGACAGCACCTGCAGTATTAAGAAAAGGTCTCCCAAGAATAATAGGCATATTATCATATTCGGGCATTTTAAGCACAACAAAATCAGTTAAAACCATGAAATTATGAGCTACTTGAACATGAACATCCTCACATATACCAACAGGAATAGTAGTTGACTTATCATCCATTTGCAAAGATATATCAGTTGGTATCAACTTTTCTAGCTGGAGTCTCTTATAGAGAGAAAAAGGCATAACAATAACTCTAGCTCCCAAATCACATAAAGCAGTTCTAACATAATTATTCTTAATAGAGAAAGGAATAGTTGATATACCTGGATCACCAAGTTTCTTTGGAATCTTACCATTGAAGGAGTAATTAGCAAGCAAAGTAGAAATCTCCTCATTAGGAATCTTCATTTTATTAGAGACAATATCCTTCATATACTTTGAATAAGGAGGCAATTTAATAGCATCAGTCAAAGGAATTTGCAAAAATAAAGGTTTCATCCACTCACAAAACTTGTTGTAGTGTTCCTCCTCCTTTGACTTGTGTTTCTTACCTGGAAAAGGCATAGGTTTCTACACCCAAGGTTCTCTCTCTTTACCATGTTTATTAGCAATAAAATCTTCCTTTGTGTACCTAGTGTTCTTAGTGTTCTTCTCAGGTTCTTCCTCACCTTCCTCCTTATCAGTAGACTCATTTTTATCATTACCACTCTCAGTTTCAGCATCAAAGACAGATATACTATTAGGATCTACAGCAGGTTCAAGTGGTTCCTCAATTACCTTATGTTTATTTTTCTTTCTCTTACGAGGACTACCACTATCTTCACCTTGTTGGGAATCTTGCTCTATTCTTTTAGGGTGTCCTTCAGGATATAAAGGATCTTGAGTAGCTGCACCACTCCTAGTTCTAATTCCATAAGCATGTTTATCTTCTGAAGCATTAACTAGCATATCTTTTTGTACCTTAGTAAGTTGATCAAGTTGGGTTTGAACCATTTGAAAGTGTTTACAAAGCATTTTAATATCATTATAAGTTCTTTCCACAATATTTTTCAACTCATGGATAGCTTTAGAGTTTTCCAACAAATGATTCTGAACCTGTTTATTAAAATACCCTTGTTTAACAATAAAAGTGTCAAGTTCCTCTAAACATTGATCAGGAGGTTTACCATAAGGAATATCACCTTCATCAAAGTGTTGGAGAGAGTGTACCTCAATAGTGTATGAGTGGGGAATTGGCTTACATAATTCTTCTATAGGAGGTAGATTCTTTACGTCTTCAGCTCTAATACCTTTCTCCTTTAGACACTTCTTAGCTTCCTTCATCACTTCATCATTTAATGCAATAACTCCCCTTTTCTTTGTTGTTGGTGTTGGAACTGGTTCAGGAACAACTAGTTCAGGAGTAATAGGCTCAGGTGCATTCAGCTCAGTTGAAGTCCAATCATCATAATTCTTTCTTATTTTAGTCATTAATTCTCCAGCATCTGTAGGAGTTCTTTTACTAAAAACACAATCAGCAAAGCTATCTAGGTAGGTCCTAGAATCATTAGTTAGTCCATTATAATAAATATCAAGAAGCTCATTCTTAGGTAATGGACATCCAGGATGTGCATGAATCAAGGCACAGAACCTTGTCCATGATTCAGGCAATTTCTCTTCTTCTCCCTGTTTAAAATCAAAAAGTCTTTGCAAAGCAGCATGTCTAGCACTGGGAGGAAAATATTTCTGGAAGAAAGAAGCAATCAAGCAATTAGGGCTATCAATGGAACCAGGAGGTAATCTATTAAACCAAGTCCTAGCTTCTCCTTTTAATGAAAAGGGAAGATCTTAGTAACAAAGTACTTGAGCATCTTAAAATCATCAGAGAACAAAGCACTCATAGTAGAAAGCTAATTCATATGAGCCACACCACTCTCATTTTCAGTACCACAAAAAGGTTCTTTCTCAACAATATCTAAATAAGAGAAATCATAGTCTTCATCTTTAATATCTATGGGAGAAGTGGCAAACTTAGGATCAGAGGACATCTTAGGCATAATAGTAAGTCTAGCAAGGAGACTCTTAATAGCACTAGTACCATGTGTGTTTCGGCACTCTTCAACAAAATCATCAGTTAACTCAATATAACCATCATTAATATCATAACTCTCACTAGACTCAGGTGATCTAACAAGTGTAACTCTGTCTTCACTAGGAGTTTCGGTATTTCCTAGACTAGCCATAGTAGCATCTAGAAAAGGACCTAATGAACCACTCACATCAAGCACAGTAGAAGTAACATCATGAGCATCAAAAGCAGTTTCAGACTCAGCAGTATTAGCAGTGTGTGTAGCATGTGTATGTGGTGGTGGTGTGACAAGCTTACTTATAACAGACGGCGAATCAAGAGCAGCAGAGGTGTTTAGGACTGTACCTCTTCTTGTAGTGGATGCTAGAATAGGGAAATTTCCATCACGAGACTTCCCCATGATGAAATGAGTAGCAGCGAACAATAATAGATCCAAGTGAACTTACAAATAAAGCTATGCTCCCCGGCAACGGCGCCAGGAAATAGTCTTGATGACCCACAAGTATAGGGGATCGCAACAGTCTTCGCGGATAGTATTACCCAATTTATTGATTCGACACAAGGGGAGCCAAAGAATACTTGCAAGCCTTAACAACTGAGTTGTCAGTTCAGCTGCACCTGGAAATAGTTCTTGCTCACAGAAGTTTATTAGTAGCAACAGCAACAACAACAGTGGAACAGGAGCAATATTAATAGTAACGATAACAGTAGGATTCGAGTGCGGTAGGCATAGGTATGGATGGACGGACGTTGCATGGACGAGTCTAAACATGTAACTTCAAGATCTAGGGCATTGCAGATAAATAATAACAAGCATCCAAGTACTATACAATCCTAGGCATGCGCTCCAAATATAGTCATACGTGCTCGCAATGAGAAATTGCACAACATCTTCTGTCCAGCCAGCCCGTGGCAGCGGGGCCTCTAGGGAACTACTGGCAATAAAGGTGCTCCTTTTAATAGAGCACCGGAGCAAAGCATTAACACTCCGTGAACACATGTGATCCTCACACCATAGCCATCCCCTCCGGTTGTCCCAATTATTGTCACTTTGGGGCCTTTGGATCCAGACAATGATATGTGTACACAACTTGCAGATAAGATCACAAACAATACTATCATGATGATTCAATAATAAGTTCAGATATGAGATCATGGCACTCGGGCCCTAGTGACAAGCATTAAGCACAACAAGTTGCAACAAAGTCAAATAGCACTAATAGAGATACTAGGCACTATGCCCTAACAGATCTTATTCAATTACATGATAGAACTCATCCAATCCCTACCATCCCCAAGACTACAGCGGGGGATTAATCACTCATGGATGAGGGAAACATCGGTGGTTGATGGAGATGCGTTGGTGATGACGATGGCGATGATCCTATCCAAATTCCTCGTCCCGGCAGGGTGCCAGAACGGAGTTTTTGGATCCGAATCTTGGTTTCTGGTGGCGGCGGCGGAGCGGAACTCTTTCTGGAAAACTATCGAACCC
Source organism: Avena longiglumis (assembly GCA_030063025.1). NCBI lineage: Eukaryota > Viridiplantae > Streptophyta > Magnoliopsida > Poales > Poaceae > Avena > Avena longiglumis. The sequence goes on along the minus strand of CP125978.1, from coordinate 165,350,650 downwards.
TCCTGAGTTTTTAGGTCAGAAGGCAACTTATAGGCGCAGAGGAAGGCCGAGGAGCTGCCTGGGATGGCAACACTCCCTCCAGGCGCGGGGTCAGGAGGGCCCGCGCCTCGGGTGGGTCTGGGCCTCCCAGGCCTCCTCTCTATCTCCCCTTCTGGCTCCGTGGATCTTCTGGTGAAAAATAGTTTTTGGCATATTTTCCGGGATTTTTCCTGATAGTTCATTTTCTGCACTAAAAGAAGACACCAAGGTAATTCTGATGAAAACAGCGTCAGTCCGTGTTAGTTGTATCCAAATCACACAAGTTTAGAGAAGAAAAGCAAAGTGTTCGAGAAAGTAGATACGTTTTGGACGTATCAGAGCCCGGCGACTGCGGTGAAGGGTGGTGGCAACGACGCGAACGGCACCTCGTCTTCTACCATAGCCCCATCGGTTGCCGCAGTCACCCGCAGCCTCGTCGGCCGCGCCGGTCGCTTCGGAGCTACTCGAAGACCGAGGCGGCGACACCGCCTTGGCCAGCCCCTTCTTCTTCTGCGGTGATTTCTTCTTTGACGGCGTGGCCGTGCGCCGAGAAGTGTGTTCGAGGCCTTCACCTTTGCCCCCATCATGAGCCTCGAGGCTCTTGCTAGCCTCGAGCTCGCGCTGCCGTTGCCCGCGAGTCTTCCATACTGCGGGTGCGGCGACCTCCACGACCTCGTAGTCATCTTCATCATCATCGTCGTCATCATCATCATCGTCACCTCGACGTTGCCCTTGTCGGAGGATGACTCGCTCTCGTCCTCGCGGACTTGCTCGAGTCTTCATCATCAGCGGGTGGAAGCCAACCTTCCACCACTTGGAATAGTTGCATAAATGAAACACAATCAGTAAGAGCTGCAACTGCAATTCTGCGACTACGAAATGAACAGGGGAAGGTAGACTCGCCGGTGGTGCTTTGCGCCTCGCGGTGTACGGGGTAATCCCGGCCTTCGAGTCGAGATATTCCGCGTTAGTGATCTTCCTCAACGTGAGGGCATAGTTGTCGACGCTCCATTCGGCGGTGCAGGACTTGGTCGCATCGTCCTTGCCCGTGTACTCGTACATCCAATAGGCGCGGCTGGCCAGAGGCATGTGGCATCCCGCAAAACCACTACTAGAAAATCGCGTTGAATTTGTGCATTGCATCGTCATCATCATGTGTTGTTTGTCTAAAACTATTTTCGCAAAGCCCGTTTGGTTTTCTAAAACGCCCCATCTTTAATCAAATATCAAACCCCGGGTCCCCGGATTATTTTTGTGTGTCTGATATCGGTTTGCAAACGGTGTTTGTAAAACAAATAAAAATATTTATTATTTTAGTGGGGCAGTCGAACGGGCCGAATGACCCGAACGACCACCCCAGAAAATATAATCGGTCCACCCCCTTATTCCTAAACCTACCAACTAATCTACCCACACCCCTTTGGCCACATCACCCCACCCAATCCCCTTGCGCCACCTCACCCTCTCCCTACCCCCAACCAACCAGAAATTTCCACCTCAGCAGCCCCTCTCTCCTCTCACCCCACTCCCTCCCTCACCCACTCCACTCAACACACACCCTGCCGCCTGGGCCCCACCCCTGGTCCCCGACCCTTGAGACCCACAGGCCACACCACCACACAACGACGTGACGCACCCCTTGGCCCCACTCCCGTCGCGCGCGCCTACCCCTCTTCTTCTCAAGACACCGCCTCCACACCGCGCCTCTCTCTCTCTGCTGGCATCGCGCCGGCTAGCGCCCACCTTCGCCGCTCGCCCCTTCCTCCTCGCCGCCTCCCAGCCATCTCCCCTCCGGCAGGCCCCTCCTCGGGCTCCCTCCGCTCCTCTCCTCCCCACCGCCTCCTCTGCTGCCTTGAAGCGCCCCTCCCGCCGGTGCTCCCACGCTCCATGGCGCCGCTCCTCAGAACCGCCCTCGCCGCCTCCTCCACTGCTCCATCCTCCGGCGCCTCCACCGCCTGGTCCTCATGGCCGCCCTCCTCCGAGATCCGCCGCTACCTACTTTGAAATGGCCGCTCAGCCAGCCTGGAGGCCGCCAGATCCGCGCCGCGTCGCCTGTCCGTCGGCCCGGCCTGCCGCTGCGCCTCGCCAAGTCCCTCGCCCAGGCCACGACCCCTCCTCCGATGGCTCCTCTGGGGCGTTGCCCTTGAGCACCCGCGTCCCATTGCCTCTCGGCCCGCTCGCCGTCGCGTAACCCGACCTCCGTCCGCCTCGGACCATCGCGCGCGCTTCCTCACCTCCGGTAGCCCGCCAACGTCGACGCCCGCCGGCCTCGAGCCTTCCTCATCACCGCCGCATCGCCGACGCCGTGGTCTGGGGTCTGCAGTGCTGCCGTTAACCATTACCTACGGACGCCAGGGAACTCCTCCGTCCTCGTCCGTCTTGGTGCTCTGTACTCTTGAAGCAAGGCAAGGTGTCCTCCAAAGGTGCCCGTGCAGACCTTTGCGGGACCCATCGACGCCGTCAGACCCCGCATCGAGTATAAGTGCGTCCGAAGACCAGCGGTGACGAACCAAGCACGACATCGTCACCAAAGCGCCGCTACCGGAGAACCACCGACGTGAACCTTCATTATGTCAAGATCTCCGTCCTGAGTGTGTTTCCACATCCGTCGACAAATCAACCGAAGAAGACCGATCCCGAACCTTAGCACGCCAAGTTCTCTTTCCGGACGCCGTGACCCGGACGCCAAGATCCCCGCGTGAGACGACAAGACCGACGACATGGCCTGGCGACCACGGATGCGACAAGACCGTCGCTCGGACACCAACAGGGGCGGATCCGGGACCGGTGCTACCGGTGCCGTAGCACCGGCCAGACGGCTGCACTACAAAGAGCAATGCTAATTTTCAAGACTAAAAATATAAAAAATATAGATAATTAGCACCATTAAGCCTGTTTAGCACCAGGTTTGAGCTCCGTCCAGCTCCGCCCCTGGACACCAAGACCGCCACATGGAACGATAAGCGCTTCATCTCGGATACGCCAAGTACTTCAGCCAGATGCCAAGGCCGACTCGATGGCGCGGAACCCGACAAGATCTGCATGCGACAAGAACGACACCGAACCAAGTCCTTCCCGGAATCCGAGAACGCTTCCGTCAAGACCGAATCCGTCGAACCCTGGAACCCGAGACCGACCTCGAACCCCGAACCCCCGGAACCTCAAGTCCGTCGAGTACCCTCTAAAGTGTGCACCCCTTCCCGAAACCCCATTTTATAACATAATAACAAATTGTTGCATGTATAATTGTCATCTCGCATGCATATCATGTGGTTTGGGGGCCTTATGCCGATTCACCCTATAACTAAATATGGGGCCCATATGCGGGCAAATCTAGCCTTATATTGGCCTCATTTAAACTTGTGTAGCGAACCGGTGCTATCTTCTGCCTTGTTAAAACAACATTTAAATTGCGGGGTAGATCAATAACATGAACCACCTAATTAATTGTCGGGACCCCGGTTCCGCTTAATATGACCTAATTGCATCGCACCTTTGCCATTTCATACATCATGCATGCATCATGCCGATCTTCTGCCGTTGTATTAAATAGTGCATCCGGTGTTTATTCTAGTGATTTGCTTCTTCGCGGATAAGGCCGTTGAGTTGTTGCGAGTATCGCCCCGATCTTCGGTTGAACCTTCGACAATGTTTTCAGGCGAGCATCTCCCCCTCTCTACCTATCTTACTTTTATAGTATTTATTCCCTCACATGATCTATTGCTATACGTGTTGCGATGCTTTAGTTTCCGTCTAGTGATATAGTGCGACCCTATATTGCCTTGGACACATCCTATTACCGTTGTTTGGTAGATAGTTGGACTTGCGTCATAGTCGCTTGCTCAAGTGTTGCATGTTGTCAAGTGCCACATTGTTGATGATTTGCCGACGTTGATGTTGGAGATGATCCTAGTTTTACTTATCGCAGACTTCAATTCTGTTTAACAACTAAAATTGAAATAAGCGAGAGGCATCGATGGTGATAGATAATATTTGGTTTCGAACGCACTTGTGTCCGTGGGACCCCGTATACTTGATACTGTTCCTTGATTTATCGCTATCCACATCCGGGAGGTATATGGGACCCCGAGCGTAGCTTGATTCGTCTTATTTCTTGGGGCCACAAACTAGTTTGAGGTTTTATTTACGATCCTGTACTTATGCCATGCTACTTATGTATTCTGATTGTGCGAGGAGCACACTGTCTTGTTAGGAATTGTGACCCGTTTGTGCGGTATCGACAAGCCCATTTTGGGTTCCGTCGCTTCATAGGCCCCACAAACCTTGAGTCCGTCTCGAGCTAGCTTACTTGCTTGGGTAGACTACAAGGGTGGCCCCTGAAATATTTCTGAATCTGTGATTGTTCATCGTGAAAGCCTCGTTGGGTGTTGTTTTGGTTTTCCGAGGTTGATCGGCGTGTGTTGCTATTGGTGCACCCGGTAAAACTTTCTGAAAGCCGTGTCCGCGGTTATGGACTACTTGGAGCACAGTATCTCGACCATAGACAAGCATAACTAAAGTTTACTGCTATAAAATGACTTTATAATGACTAGTAATCAGCTTCACTATAATGGAATGGCTTAATAATACTGCCTAGAATTGCTTGTTTGAAGTGTCGCTTGCGACCATTGTACCTGACTAGTAAGTATGGCAACTACAGCGAATTGGTGATTAAAAGTACCAACAAGCTTTGGGTTTTGGGTTTACATCATGCTATCTGTGTCGATTAGTAATTCTGCAACTTCAAGCGGAATGAATAACTAAAGGGCCCGCTTCTTTTATCGGACAATTATCTATACCGACTAGTAATTACCGCAACGACCGAATAAATAAAGCGCCAGCGTGTGATTTCCTCGGTTGACTTCCTCGTTTGGACTCGAGAAACACCAGATGGGTATGTTTGGTGTTAGCTTCGGTGGGATTCGGATAGGTCATTCTTACCCTCTCGATAACCGGTTGTATCGAGTCTCTATAGGTTGTTTAGTGCATGCCGCCACGCTCGATCCACCATACCTATGTGGCGAGGACCGCCAATTCTAGTCTCGCATGTCTTGGCCTCGATCGACGCTCCTCTTTTCCCTTTGCCCTTTGTCGGCACCCCTTTTGTTCAAGCAGGTTTTGAGATCGACGCCGTTAGCAGGGTTACCCTTCCGGCTTGGCCTGGGCAGGGTTATGGACGCCAGTGGTTATTCTTCAAGGCTCTTAGCCCCATTTGCATCTTGTCCGTAGTCGGACGCTGACTCGTCTTCAAGGTGATTTGGATCTTTGTACCGTATATCTGTATTCTTGACTCGTTGAGTCGCTGTTGTATATATACATTACGTGGGTCCCATCGAGGACTGTTGTGTAATGTTATTACTTCGTTTTCCACCCGCACGAAAGTGCCTGGTGGGCACCTTTGAATCGTTTCTATGCGGGTTTGGCGGGTTTCGCTAAAACTTGCATAGGTCCGATTCTGAGGGTGTTACAAGGCACCAGCCGCCGCCCGAGCCAGCAGTTGTACAAGTTGATGGTTTGGAGGCCCTTCTTCTTCAGGTTGCGGATTGTCATCAACATTTCGTCGACCACCATCCGCTGGTCGTGCGGGAGCTTGGCGACTTGAAGCCAACGCGGCTCCGGCCGGTCGGCAGAGTACATCGGAAACGCCACCTCGTCGTCCAGTGTCGACTCGGTCACGTAGAACCAATGTTTCTTCCACTCGTTCGCCGCTTTCTTCGGCAGCATCAAGTCGAGGAAAGAGACCTTGGACTTCAGCTGGAAGGTGAGGCCGCCCGCATCTAGCATCGGGCCGTCTGCCCCTTCGCGCCCGACTCGCCCGTGGAACAGATCTTGACACAGGGGGAAGTATGGGCGGCAGACCAAATAGCACTCACAAAACGCCACGAAAATGGCGAGTTTCTCGATGTTGTGCGGCCCTAGATCCGACGGTTGGATCTTGGTAATGCAGCGTAAAGCAGCGGAAGAAGATGGAGGTGGGAAGGCCCCTCTCCGGGTGGTGAAGCAGATGAACTCCCCGGCGCGCGAATCCGGTACCACCTCTCCGGCCGCGGGGATTCGCTATCTCCCGACGTGGAGGATTCCCGCATCCTCGAAGGATTTTATTAGCATCTTGGTGCATTTGGATCTTCCCCACGAATCGGTTGGAGTCCCCATCGATCGGAGGATCTGGGCTTACGAGGGCGCTCTGGATCGCTCTAGACGGCTCTAGGTCGCTATAGAGGAATGGGAGATTGGGAGACGCGCGAGATCAGAAGAAATGTGGGGAATGATCACCCCTCGCCCGTCACTCTCCTTATATAGCGGTTGCTAACCACCATTTCCGGAGAGCCGTTACCGTGCGGTGATTACGCCGATGTTACCGTTGGGTTACCCAACGGCTAGTTTGACCAAGATTGACGGCCCAACTTCTTCTACTCGACTGCTTACCGACCTGTTCGCCATAGCCGCGATTCAACTACTCGCCAATTCATTCGCCACGGCGACTTAAATTCTCGCCGACCCATTCGCCATAGCTATGATTCGACTGGTCGCCGTTGTTGCGATTAAGACGACATGTTTTCTCTTTCATTGAAGGAGTCCACCGCCGATTCGACCGGGCGTCCAAATTGGACCCGAATACTCTGAATGCCAAAGAACACCTGCGACGAATCAATGACGACCTCGGGGACTACTGATGGGGATATGCCGAGTGGGATATACCCAGCAGGACGTTTCCCATTGGCCCATGCTGCCAGCGAGTGGGCCTGCAGGACGACGACTGGATCAAGACCCAACACGGAGCTAGGCGACTGGAAGCTGAAGGCCCAAAAGCGTAGCTAGGCCCAGTCGGATTAGGTCAAACACCCTCCGAGTCCTTATCCAACTCGATTGTAGATCTGTAAACCCTAGCGAGGTGACTCTATATAAACCTCCCTAGGGTACGCATAGAATTCACATTCCATCATACACCCCCCGCGACTCGCTGCGTAGTCATCGAGCTCGCCCTTGTACTCTCTCATCAATACAATCTAGCAGGAGTAGGTCTTTACCCTCCGGGGGGAAAACTTGGGTAAAACCCTATGTCTTCGCCCTCATATCGCACCGCAGATGGTTGGCCGCCCTTGCCCCTCGTTCTACTACTCGCTGCCGATTGCAGCATCTGTCGTGGCCATTCCCACGACAAGGAAAACTTGCTTCTGTTCTACAAACCTCTACACTTGTAGGCCCAACACTGTATACAAGAATAGAAGCGTGCGTAGACATCACTCACCCATCCTGAAAGCGTCCCCAGGATAAGATGAGTGGTTGGGTGATCCTGCCTGAGGTCCCGCCCTCCTCGCTAAAGAAGGGCAAGTGGGCCTTTGATACCAACTTCTGGTGAGAATCCCCTTTTTTTCCTCATCTTCACACTGATTTCTCTACTATAGTTTGCTTAAGTGCCTTTGTTCCCAGGTGAGTCCCTAGCGCTGTGGAAGTCAGTGCATCAGAGCGAACCCAAAGGCCTTCTCCAGCGAGGGTCCTAAGCCGCTCAACATGGACGTATCAGGTTTTTCCATTGCTTTCCTTCCTAACCGCGCATCCCGTGCTAAGGGTATCTTCTCATTATGTCCTTCTTGTTATGTTGCTAGGTCTTGAAGTGCTTGGAGGAAACAAATTCTTTCCTAGCTTTCGGCGGAGGAGGCAGGGGTCCTAGGGACCAACGGCGCCGACCTCCGGGCATTGCCGGGGGGAAAGGCACGCCTTTGTGGGAGCTCTCCGCCATCCCCCAAGTCCACATGCTGATCACGGTCAAAGCGGGACCGTCATGCCCGACCGCAGCTACCATAGTATCTCGGCTGGGATCATCCGGGGAAGGTGTTCAGACGGGATGGCCCCTGACCTATCCAGGGAAACAGCCCGCTCCCGGGCAGAGGAAGCTCTCTCCTTGACCGAGAGAGCCCTGGAAGCCTGCACCGAGGCATGAGCCGCTCTCAACCGCCTTGCGACCTCGGGTGGGGGATCACGGGTCGATGAGGATACGCCTCTAAGGCATGAACTTGAGAATATCATGGGTGAGCACTCCCGACTCCTAGAGGAGTCCACCAAGTTTTCTTAGGGCCGGGAAGATATGTTGCGCGAGCTTTTTGATCTCCGCTCGGAGGCATCGCGCTTGAAGGATGAGGTCCGCATTGCTGCAAATTAGATGGAAGAGGTCCGGCAATAGGAGGGTGGTGCAAATATGATGCATATTTCTAGATACAACTATGCCCATTATGCATGATACCTAGTTCTCATTCATTTTCACATGGACTTTGCACAACTAGTAGATTTAGTAGGATTTTATTAATTTTCCTTGTCTTTGACTTGTGTGTAGGTGCTATGGATAATCATGGATAAAAGGAGCCAATAGAATTCAATATGGAGAAGTTATAGGTGTGAGACTTAGCCATAAAAAATGTGAAAAAGTCCTATTTTCCATCGATCCAATACCATGGTGTTGTAGTCCTCGTTCATAAGAATCCAACGAGTCGAAAACACCTCAATCAGAGTATGTATAAAATAATAATGGCCAAAACGTACCTAGCTTCGTAGGGTATTTTTTCAAAAAGGATACCAATCACCCGGAAGAAACAATCCTCCGGTAGCTGTCGCTCCGTGCTGTGTATTTTGGAGGCCCACGTCTGCACGTCTCTTCCCTAACCTCACGATGTCGTGTCTTTGCTTCCGTCTAGAAAACGCATCTGCCACCGCACCGTCTGTAGGTTGCCGAGCTTTACCGCTCTTGTAGCTTCTGCTGCCGACGCGCCGTCGTTCGTCCAGCCCTGCAGCTCCGACCACCGCACTGCCATCCGTCCTTGCAGTTCTCCCATCGCCGGCCTCCACACAAGCACGCCCACACCGCCCCATGGATGTAGTGAGCGCCGGCCGCGATCGCGTGGGCTCTCACCGCTGCGCCCCACACCATCTCCCAGTGCTCCCGCTAGCGAGACCTCCCCCACCTCCTACTCCAGGGACACGAGCCCGCCGCACGTGCTCCGGGCGCCGTCGACGAGGACCGTCTCCCATGGGGCCAATCTACTCCACCGTTTCCTATGGTACCCCCATCTCTGTAGTCTCGCTACAGTCGTTGCTGCCTACGGCATCCATAGCTGCTACCTACGTCGAGCGATGCTGCTACACACAACAACCGATGCTGCTACATGTGACGAGCCATCATGCTACATGCAACGATTGAATCTGCTACATACGGCTTCTGGTGTTGCTACATACGGTGAACGATGCTGCCACAATGTGATATTTTCTTTGCTACAAGTTTTTGCTACGACATTTTCGACGATGTCTCCAGCGAAGTCGGCTTTTGCTACATTAGCATAATTATTTTGCTACATATGTTTTTTGATTTTGCTACATTAGTGTAAAGTTTTTGCTACAAGGTTTTCGACGAAGTCTTCGGCGCGGTCTCCGGCGAGAGTCCGATGAGGTCGATTTTGCTACATTAGCACAATTTTTTTGCTACACAGTCGTCGGCGAGGTCTCCGGCGAAATCTCTGGCGTGGTCCAATTTATTTTTCTATTTTCGGGGCCGAACCTTTTTTTGCTACATGACTATTTATAGAAAAATAGGTATATTTATAGAAAAACAGCATTTTGAGGATTGTTTAAGGGATATGTGTGAGCAGGAGGACCAATGGACTTTTTAGAAAAATATCCCGAGGAACGCGTAGTATGGGCTTTTTTTTACATGACGTAATTTACAACTGTCTGAAATAACTTCTTTCCAAAATTCAACGGGTACGCCCCCACGCTGCACTCACATCACAGTGACCAAGCCATACGCGCTCCCGGAGAAACAAGACAAAGCGGAGCGACTACCGGTCGTAACGCCCTCGTGCTTCCACATTCCTCCTCTTCTTCTTCTCCGCCCCCAAAATCTCCCAAACCCTCGGCTCCGGTGGCCAGCCCGGGCCGCAGAATCGGGAGCCGTCCAGGTATCCAGCTGGGCGGCACCTTGGGTCGAGGAGGGAGCGCGGTAGATGCGGTCGAGCCGGCCGGCGGTGCACCCGGTGGAGGCGCCGCCGCCGCAGGGGGAGAACGCGGATGGTGCACCGCTTGGGGCGCGGATGAAGGACACCCAGGGGGCCCCGGGGACGCCCGGAGGTCTCGGCCTCCGCCTCGTGCAGGTCTTCTTCGCGGCCGCGTCGCTCGCCGCCATGGTGTCCACCAACGACTTCGCTTCCGTCACCGCCTTCTGGTGCAGTACTAATTTGGCTACTATTTGAGATTTGCTGTGAGTAGAGGAAAAATGTTCACTACACAACCACTAAGATATTTTAGAAAAACTGTCAGCCGTGCGATAATCAAACCAATGTGATACTCCTACCTCATATTTCTTGCCTGGGCAGCGTTAGTTACAAACTACATGTCTTGTACGATATACCTGTGTCTTTTTCAATTAAGATTACGGAATTTCCTTGTTTGGACCATGGGCTTAGGATTACTCCAGTAGCCAGTTTTCCTTAGTATCATTTGTAAGAGATATGTGGAACTAGTGGCGGAGCTTGACAGAGATTGTTGAAGAGCGACTAGAGTTGAGTGAGTTAAAAAAGACAAATTGTGCTTGAAATTCGACTAACCTTTGAAATTTAAGCCATATAATTAAGTGTATACTTAGGAATTGTCCTAGAGTAGTTGGAGCCATTGCCTTGCACCTCTATTGAGTAATGCCTGAGTCGTAGCATAAGGTCTGACCCAAATTGAGCGAAGGCGGGCCACTTCGTGATATTGTGCCAATTCCAGTTTTGAACTACCGCAGACTGGTCCCACTCTAGCCCTTGAAAAGCTCCGCCACTGTCCGGAACAGTTTTCCAGTAGAAATTATTGCTGGGATTCCTTAATTACACAAAGAAATACATTGATATTTTTCGCGGGATTTCAATATTTTACACCTTGCGATTAATTTGGCATCCTAAAAGAGAAGATACAGTTAGATGGTAACATGATCATGTTTGCTAGGACCTCAATATTTTATCCTCCTATAGATGAACTTATTTTGTTCTTTTGACCAGCTACCTCGTAGCAGCACTCATTTTGCAATGCCTATGGAGCCTTTCTCTAGCCCTTGTGGATATCTATGCACTTCTTGTCAAACGTTCCTTACGAAATCTTCGAGCCTCCTGCATATTTTCCATTGGAGACTTGGTGAGTCATATTATCTCAGGCACCTCAATCACCATCGGTATTGTGTACTTGTTTTTAAAAATTCTTTGAATCCATGTGAAAGCAAATAATTATTTAAAGACCACGTGCAATTTTTTCCCTTAAAAATTATCTACTTTTGACCTTGATTTTCTCTGTAGATCACAGGGACGCTAACCTTGGGTGCAGCATGTGCATCAGCAGGCATCACCGTTCTCATTGGTAATGATCTGGAGATCTGCGCGGGTAATCACTGTGCAAGCTTTATGACTGCTACTGCAATGGCTTTCATCAGCTGGTTTGCACTTGCACCATCATGTGTCTTGAACTTCTGGTCGGTGGCATCAAGATTGTGAAGTTAGGAGTGTATATACAAAATTCGGCCATTTGTGCAGCAGATAGCTTTTTGTGACAACTGGGACACGGTGTGGCACATCTAATTCAACTGCAATGGAAAAGTAACGAATGCCTGTCGAATGAAGTGTGCCATCGAACATTCTGTTCAAAATAGGGAATAGCTTGATGTGCAAAAGGGTTGTTGTGTAGCTCTGCATTTCCTTTTAGGACACTTTGCTTCTTATGTGGCCGTGTTTGTAATCTGGTAATGAACTGATGGGTTTTACTAGTGTAGAGCTTAAGGTGCTGATATGCTATGTCTGTTTTAGTTTGCAAGTTCAGATTTTTGTATCAATATTTAGGTCTTGGGCCTCGAAAGAGTAGTGCAGTTATCACTTGTGGGTGTCAGATTATCAGTCAGGAGGCCATGAGAGTGAGGCTCCTCCTGACTTCAGGTTTCAGTTGAAAACCATTTTAGGTGGCACTTGCATGCCTTTTACTTAAGCTATCCGAAAAAATAGAATCGGAGCTCCAAAGTTGCCCTTTCAAACTCTGCCTAGTACAGAATTTTGCCGAGACTTATATAGTAGCACTCCTAAACTGCAACGATTCAGCACCCTCTCTTGTCTCCGCTCTCCTCTCTTTTTAACATATGGTTTTTCTTTTACTCTGTTTTTTCTACATGCATGTTGTCTAGCTGGGTAACCTGCCAAGGGCTTCTTCTGAGATACAAGCCTTTGTGTCCCTGTTATTTTACTGTTTTTGTCTGGCAATACTTTCTGGATCTCAACAGCTGGTACTGGTAGTGCGTCTGGTTCATTCTTTCCGAAGCCTGACAGATTTCAGTGGTCGGTAGCATCATGGACGTGGATGGCGGCTACGCCTCACGTGCAGATGCTGCCAGACTTAAAGGTGGAAAGGTTGCAGTGGAAGGTAAGTAATTTCATTTTAAATTTTGATCTATATTTTCATTGATCTGCTTGGTTTTTCTTGTTGCAGGGTCACATGCTTATCTTCAGTTGATGGTGCTTAGAAATCTGTGTTTATTCCCAATTGACAGATATAAGGAGTCATTTTTCCCCATGAGATTTAACTGGAGCATCGCCTTTTCTAGGGATGGATGGTGTCATGGTATCCTCTCTCATGAGCATGTCACTACTCAGTGGCGGAGGACGTAAAAAATCTAAGGTAGGGTGAACTTCAATTTTTTTTATACCAACTCGATCTTGATGATCTTTGCCATCAAGAAAGCCCTTTTAACTGTTGTTGTCCCCACCAGTAAAAGTAATGCCAACTCAACAAGACGATAAATGATATGAAGCATGATCTATCATTCAAATATTAAGATAATATCTGAAGTCTTTAATTCTCCACATATGAATAATGAATATCTCAAGGCTACCTTATATAGGCTTATGCTCATAATAAGATAAATCCCCATGATAAATCTTTGAGAAATCTTATTCACACTGAATCTACAAAATGAGTCACTTGAGTCAATGCAAGAAGTTCTGAAGCAACTCTAACGATAGATCCTCAAAGCGATGGTCAAAATCAGTTGTAATAGATTCTATAGAAAAATATAAGACGTTCACGCTCCAAAATACTCCCTCCGTTTCAGGGCTTAAGGCGTCCTCGTTTTGCGTGTTTTTTTTGACCAATAATTACTCTAAATACGTAAAGAGTTTTAGTATAAAACTAGTATCACCGGAAAGTATTTTTCAATATGAATCCAACGGTACTAATTATGTACAATATAATCAAGATTTTGTTGCTCAATTCTTTTGGTCAAACTTTGCTTTGGAAAGCGTGTGCGCCTTAAGCCTTGAAACGGAGGTAGTAATCAATAGTGAACTAGTGTCTCCTCGTTTCTAATGACTTTTCACTTATTTTGTTTCCATTTCATCTATACTTAAGATTTTGATATCATTTTTTGCGCGAATTCACATCTTTCAGGAGTGCTCTAAACCATCATTTCTCCAATTGAGCAAGTATGTAAATTCAAATTTTAGATCAATAGTATATACTCCCTCCGTTTAGAAATATAAGATGTTTTAGCTTTGTGAATCGAATGTATCTAGACGTATTTTAGTGTATAGGTTCGTAAAGGTTCTGAGTGAACTTATACACTAAAAGGCGCCTAGATACATTCATTTCACAAAGCTAAAATGTCTTATATTTCTGAACGGAGGGAGTACAAGGCAAACTGAAAACATAAATGTCACATAATTAGAGCTGGTTTTGACCACATGTCATAAGGTGGCCAAAAGACTCTCGGGTCCTCTTTAGATACTCCGTATAGGACACTGTTTAGAGTCGAGTTTTATTTGATTGAGAATTAGCTATTGTAAAGAAAAAGAGTTGATTCAAAACTAGACTACACCAAGTCTTTATTTCACTTGGAATCAGTTTTGCGCAGTGTTCACTAAAACAAGCATAACTTTCTCTCCTCTGGTCAGTCCGTTTTTCAGCGTATGACCACTGTAAAATAAAAAAAAAACAAAATCTAAAGCTTCTTTAAAAAATTCAAGGTAGGGTGGCTGCCCTCCCTCTAGGTTCTACTAGAGCTCAGTCCGCCACTCCTCTTCTTTCTCTTTTTTTTTTTTATATATATTTTTTTTTTTTTTTTTTTCCTTTATTGGTCTTTTTTGGCTTCTTTTGTATGTAACAATAAATACGAACTTATGGACCAATCACACCATTTATTTGAAGGGCCATTTTGTTATTTGGTTCTTCGTCAGGTAGATATACATTATCTCAAGATAAAAGTTTTCTAGCTTGCTTCTTTGGCATTGGTTCTATTTGGTACTCTCTTAATTGTTTTCGATTCAGATCGTTAGTCAGCAGGTTTTTTTTCCAGTCTCTGATTCCAGTTTTCTGATTTCTGACTGCTCTAAACATGAGGTGTGCACCATGCAGATCTGAGAAAGAAGATAGGAAGGAGAAGCTAGGAGATTGGTGAAGAAGATCATAGTCATGTTTTTCTCTGATGTGCTTTTGAGAATAAAATCTCCTTTTCCCTTTGACCCCTGATTTTAATGCTGATTCGTAGCTGCTGTACACATGATGTGTGCAGATCTGGTAAATAAGATTAGATGAAGAATCTACCGAGATGACTGCAGTAGCCACAAATCATCACAATATGTGGTCAAACCTTGTAATAAATACTAGTGAACAGTAGTTTATAATGATTTTGCCAAATGTCATTGGGGTCAATTGACCCCAGTGTAGCTCATTCCCTGCAAGCAGGCGATTTTCATTGCTTGTTTGCCTTCTTGGTTTCTTTTGTGTGTATCAGTTCTCCTTTCGTCTGCAATCTGTTGGTTCTCCTTTTCTTTTATTATTATAATAACTTGGTTCTCCTCCATAGACTGTACTCCAGTTCTTTTTTTTCCAGATTGTCTTCATGTAATTTGATTTGGGTCTAGCTCATTTTTCCCCGTGGGGACTCTGTGGCTCATGAAGCTTTATGGAAGATCACCGAACAGGGATTCGATTGCTATTCTCCCATGAAGGTATGTCATGTTCTCATCGTTACTTCATTTCCCTATATAGATTATGGTTAAATATAACATAGTGTGCGATCTATGACACATTTGTTCTTAGAACATGACAAATTTACAAAATTCACCTTAAGATGGGAGACAAATTTCTTGCTTTGTTTTACTTTCTGCTACTAATTACCTCTTGCATGAATCGGCTTGTTTTAAGTTACTGATTGACCTCCCAATAGGAAATTAGGGCTGTAGGTGGCGCCCACATACCGTCCCTCAAAAGCAGAATTAGAAGAAAAAAAGCTACAGGATTAAAGCAGAATTAACAGAAACTTCTGACCCGCATCCCGCCCTGCTTGCACCCCTATAGGAAAGCATAATGTTCTTCCTTGGATCTGGACTGGACCTTTTTGAGAACAAAATTTTATTTTCGCACGGGGGGTGTTTTGAGCCTATTAAGCATGAATTGATTAGCAACAAGCAATATCTTGGGGTAGTGGAAGATCATATTTCAACTGAACATGATTGTTGCATGCCATAAAGATGATAAGTGCATAGAACTTGCAATGTGAAGCTATGGTAGGCTAGCTACTGTCGGAGCCACACATGCTCGCTGTCGGAGCCCCATCCTGGACGCAGCCTCTCCACGAGTTTGGCATAGCTGTCGACAAGGCTATACCTTAACACGCAGCGGTCAAAGACGAAGTAGACGCACCCGCCGTTAGCGTCATCTGGATGTGCGACGTCTATGGTGAAGCTGGCCGGTGATCCAAGGAACAAGACACGGTCGCTCAAGCTACGGCAACTCCTCATCACCCAACGCATATTACCACTTTTCTTCTTCGATGCTTCCAGCATGTGCACCTTCACAGACACTGCTTGGGTCGGGTCACGGTCGGCATCAAGGTGGCGCCAATCCTTGTCAGCAAAGATGGTCACCCAAAGCAGCTCGCCATGGGACTCGAGGACGTAGCTGTCGCGGAAATATTTATTTTCCACATCTCCACGCATCCACGCCTCAAGCCGGCCTCCTTCAATGTCCTCGCCGTCGTCTACATAGTCCGGGGTCAGGACGTACCATAAATACTTATACACGTCCGCGAATATCAAGACCTTGCCATTGTGATATGTGGCTCCAGTACAACGACCTCCTATGACATGTAGCTTCTTTTTCACGATTGTCCATGCCGCATCACCTGCACGTAGAATGGCCGCCGTGAATGTGGATGGACGCCCGAGGCCTCGGGTGTCATTCACCAAGTTGTACAAATAGAGGGTGCCGTTGCCATAGACAATGCCACGTGAGTACTGGATCGACTGCATGATCTCGTCGTCTGGTAACCGAGGCAGCGAGGTGACCTCTCTGGTCACGAGGTCAAGGAGTCTCGGCTCCGGACTTGCAATGAAGAACCATGCGGCCGTCCCATCCGAGCTAGCCACCCAGTTCCTTTCGCCGGTAAATCGGGCGAACGGGGCGTAGTTGCGGCGGTACCTTGGTGAGGGGAAGTAGAGACGTCGGGGTGAGTCGACGGTGGAGTGAAGGATGAAGCCGTTACAAGGCGTCGAGGCCACGCGGAATAGTGGCAGCGGCGACGTGCGGCGCCATGGCCTGCAGACCGCGTGGAAGCGGACGTTGTCGGCGACGTCGCACAGGCGGCCTGAGACGTCCTGGAGAAGGTCCGGCGGGAGGTCTGCCCACGGCCTGCGGCTACGGGCTTCCCTCGAGGCGGACCTGCGGGAAGGCGTCACGGCGTGCATCGTGATCAGATCCGGCGGAGGAGAGAGATCAGATCGAGTTGTGATGCAGCCTCGCTCATAACAATGTGATCTACTATATGGAGTAGGCCTTATTCCTAGTTGGTTAGTTCGTAAATACTCCTGACACGGGCATTGTCAGGACTCTGTCGATTAGCTTCCCCATGGCGTACGACACCGGTCACCGGCGCTGCTAAATCTGTTACAGCTTGTCTAACGATACATACATGGACGGTACATACATACAGATGATCTAATCCGTGATGAACACGTTCGGTTTCTTAACATCGACAGAGTACCAAAGCTATCTCTTAAAATACACACGCCTCGTTTTTTTTTTGCGAAAAGGTGATTTATATTACTCAACCACCGGTATTACAATCATTCAAACAGAGGCTGGGTATATCGTTTGGACCCGTACTTAGCCAGACCGCAGTCATTCCATACCGCCCATCTTGGCAAGAGCATCACTGACCAAGTTAGTATAACGCTAGTTATAGTAGAAATAATTTAGATACTCCCTCCGACCCATATTAATTGACTTGGATCTGTCAAAATTTGAATGAATCTAGACATTATTTAGTATATAGGTTTATCCAAAAATTTGATAAATCCAAGTCAATTAATATGGGCCGGAGGGAGTAGTAACATGCATATCAATATGCAATGCCAAATAAACGGTGACATGACATGATAATTAATGAAGAAAAAGAGAAAGGTAGTAGTAACTTAGCTACTCCCTCCGGTCCAGTTTATTAGACACGCACGTAGTTTAAAAAGTTCTTTGGACCATCAATTTTGACCAATAAAATATGCAATATATGTTCTAAAAAGTATACCATTGAAAACTACTTTTAAAGATTAATCCAATGGTATAATTTTTTGATGTAAAATTTATTGACCAAAATTAATGGTTAAAAATGTTTTTAAACAACGTGTATGCTTAATAAACCGGATCGGAGGGAGTAGTTATCAGGCTGGTCCTAGTGCTAATATCATAAGGTGTATCATGCATGCCAACTTGGCAAAAATCTGATGTGGCGCCATAAGTAATAAAGAGAGAGGTGGTTAGTGTATATACCGTATCATAGCACGTAAAGCTAGAAATCATAATGGCAAGTAAATCTTGTACACACATTTTACATAGAGATTCTACAAATCAATAAATATATCACTACTATGATACTACTATATGATAGAATACACTAGAGACATAGTATCATACACTAGTATCATATGCATGATACTAGTAGTATGATACTACCACTAGGACCAGCCTCATAACATCACACATACCAAGACCATATGAGTTTATAATCTTAATACTCCCTTTGACCCATATTAATTGACATGGATTTGTCAAAATTTGGATGAACCTTTATACTAAACAGTGTCTAGATTCATCAAAATCCAGACAAATCTGAGTCAACTAATATGGGTTGGAGAGTATTAATTAGGTTTTGCATGACAGCACATACATGTTATTACCTACTATGAAAATAGTAACATAAACTAATAACATGCGTAAGTTATTTTTTTTAGGTTAAACTACCTTTATTAAACTTCAACAGAGATAGGTATACATAAGCCTTCTAGCGGTTCTACTAGTCACACTCGGTGGCCTGGATCATCTACTACTAAAAACCTCATGTGCAAGTTACTAGTCTTAGTTATTTAGCACTATAACTAACCTAATGATTACCGTTTTATCTCGTACGGACTAGTTTAAAGCCCACGTACCTGTACCTGCACCGGCTTCCACTTCCTTGGCCACGCTCACAAACCCTAGCAACCAAGCTAGGGATTGTCTATCCTGCAGGTTTGCCGGCGATGGCACGGGGCAACGTTGCAAGTGGGATGGGCCTGCCGCTTAGTCCTGCCTCTCGTCCCGCCAGCAGAGTCCATGTATTCTATTCCTAGGATCGTGTCGGCGAGATTTAACACTGCCGTACCATTAATCCCACTTGTAACCTGCTCGTATACAGAAACAGGCACTGGAATAGCAACCTCGTACAGACGAAGGCGTTGGGACATCTCCACCGGGCCGACCCATTCGACCATTGGCTGTTTGAACTTGTTCGTGCGGACAGGGGGTCGACCCAGCGGAGCGACCCATTCGATCAACATGGCGCGGACCTGTCTGTGATGACCCATTTCCAGTCTAAATTTGCGTCGGTCCGGACAGCACGCTCGACCGCGTGTGTCATCTCTTTATCCTCCTCTGGCCCGCCAGCTAGTGGGTGAAAACCCCCCATTCTCCCCTGAAATCGACCTCCACCTCGGCTCGCTCCGCCACAACGCCACAGCTGGCCTCCACCGCTGTCTTGCTATCCACCTAGCAGCTGTTAAACTCGTCGTAGTTCTCCACCTCCACATGTAGCCTCGTGCATCACCGGAGTAGCTCGGCATCTTCGACCTCCAGCCGAGTCTCCGGGACCAGGACATCACCGGTTTATTGTGCTGCAGCGGCTTCGTACTGGGGAGCCGTCCACGCCAACCCCATCTCGCCTGCCCTTTGGCTACGAATCTTACCCGGCCTGCAAAGCCCACGACCTGTTCGGCTATTTGCACGGCCTAAGCGATGGCAACGAGCTCCAGCTCAGTCAAGTTCTTCTACGATAATTTCATGGACATGTCGTCCGACGACAACTTCGGCGATGATACCGAGTCCATGATGGTGGCGACGGCCCTCATCGCCGACCACGCCGAGAGCATTTAGCTCGTCCATCATCCACCGGGGCTCGGTAAAGGGGCGCATGGCGAACTTGCCGCGTGATCGAGAAGGTGGCTATACAGGCTGTTTAAGGACTACTTCCATCGGACGAACTCGCTCTTCCCAGAGCGCATATTTCGGCACCGGTTTCGAATATCAAGGAATTTGTTTGAGACCGTTGTTGATGGCATCAGGGACTACGACAACTACTTCGAATATAAGAACGACTACACTGGTAAGATTGGCTTTAGTTCTTACCAGGAATGTTGCTCTACTATTCAAATGCTTGCATATGGAGTGACCGGTGATCTTGTCGATGAGTACATGCGCATGAGCGAGAGCACCTGCCTTGAGACGATGTACAAGCTCTACAGAGCGGTGGTTGCACTTTTTGGTGACGTTTACCCGAGATGACCAAATCTCGAAGACACTGAGTGTCTGTTGTCTATCAATGAGAAGAGGGGATTTTCAGGGATGCTGGACAACATAGATTGCATGCATTGGGAGTGGAAGAACTTCCCTTTTGCTTGGCAGGGGCAGCATAGTGGGCATGTGGATGGTTGCACAGTGATTCTTGTGGCAGTTGCATCTCAAGATCTGTGGATATGGCACTCTTTATTTGGCATGGTAGGTTCCAACAATGACATCAATGTGCACCAGCGATTCCAGGTATTCTCTAGGCTGACGGAAGGCAATGCTCCACAGATTCACTATGAGATCAGGGGTCATGCATATGACAAGGGGTATTACCTTGCTAATGGAATCTACCCAGATTGGGCAACCTTTGTGAAGACTATACGTGAGCTGGAGGATGAAAAATATGCAAGGTTTGCCAAGGAGCAAGAGGCTGCTAGGAAGGATGTGGAGCGGGCCTTTGGTGTGTTCCAGTCTAGGTGGGCCATTGTTCGGCACCCTGCTTTAACTTGAAGCACTGGGTCTATGTGGATGACCGCTTGCATGATCATGCACAACATAATTGTTGAGGAAGAGCGTGATGATCGACTCCATGACCAAGGATGGGATTTCGAGGGTGACCTAGTCGAGGCGACGCTAGGGCCAGCAACCTTCGACGAGTTCCTCCATGTGCACCATGAGATACATGATTGCGCGCTACACACACCCGACTACAAAATTATTTGATCGCGCATATATGAGTGCACATCGTCAATCGCTAGGCATGGCCTCATATTTTCTCTTGGTGTTTGCTATGTTTGACCGTGAACTCTATTTTCTTTGGAACTATGTTATGTATTTGGTTGTGAACTATTTAAATTCATGTAATTGTTGTCAATTCGTTGAAATCTGTCAAAACTGGCGAGCCCAGGCCGTGTACGGCCAGAATGGGTCGACGCCGCTGGGGCACCCTAACCCAAATTGAAAAACGCTTCACGAGGAGTGACCCTCGCGAAGCCTCAAGGGGTATCCCTTCACGATGTTCCCTCGCGAGGGTACGCCTCCTGAAGCCCTACGCGAAGAGAAGACACCCTCGGCGAGGCCCTCCTCGTCAGGGATCCGTGTGAAGCACACCTGCACCGCAATGCCTAAGTCCTGGGCGCCGTGCGGGACCACGCGCGAGATGAAGACCAAGACAATGATGGACATGGCTGTGACAGTTGTCCTAGTTGGTGCCTGATGCGCAAGGAAAGCATCTTCCCCTTCCTCAAGCCAGGAGTGGCCGACAACCGCTGCAGTAGGAGGGGACCATCTCCATCTCCCTCTCTCTCCCTCTGGTGCATGAAGAGCGTAATGGAGGCATAGAAGAGGACGTCAGCAGTGTGATCAACGGCACCTTGCCGCGGACCGTGCTTACGGTCAAAAGCACCTTTAGCTTACATGCCCACTCTCTTGTCGCCATGTGGCAATCCTTCCCGCAAAGATATTTCGGGAAGAGGACCGGGGCGCCTATAAGAGAGGTAGTGTGGCACCATAGGGAGGGGGCCGATCTTCTACCTAGGAACCCTAGCTTTCTTCTAGCTAGGAACCCTAGATCTGATTGCTTGATCACCACCCTGTACTGTAAACCTCGCCAAGCAGTATAAGCAATCCAGACATGCAGAAGTAGGGTTTTACACCGCACGGTGGCCTGAACCTGGGTAAACTCTCTGTGTCCCCCTGTCATGTTTTCTGCAGTTTCCTCGCCGAGGTCGCCGAGGGTTTTGTGGAGATCGTGTTCAGGCCCTAGTGTTCGAATTCATCCTACTTCGAGAGGTACCCACGTTTGTTGGCAGGGACAATCTCCGACAGCTGCCCCAAGGGGCAAGGCTACGCCTAACCCGACCACCGCCTCCTCCTTGTTTAGTCCCACCGCGAGACTTGGCTAGTTGGGTTCCCTCCCTTTCCCTATATAAGAAGGAGCCTATGGGAGCGAAAGAACACACAATATCTTCAATATTCCCTAAGGCATTTCCTTCGGGACTCTCTCTCTCTCTCTGGTTTGTTTAGATGTAGTCTTTGTGCTTTTCAAGTTGCTTCTTGCGAAATTACTTAAACAAGAGGAAAATGAGCCCAGGTTTCCGGGAGTTTAGATAAGATATGTCAGCTGTTGGAGGATCCATATTATCCGGGGGATCCATATATTATGAGGGAGTATAGAGAGGGGGTCTAGAGATAGTACAGTCTGTAGTGAACCTATTCATTAAATGGACTTTTCCCTTACCTCTCATCAGCTTCCCTTTCCCTCACGGCAGTGCCATCTGGATACCTCATAAATAAATCAAGGTGGCTAGTAAGCGATCCCGAGGGGCTATCTTCTCCCATGTTGGTGCCTTGCTTAACTCAAGTATAAAGTGGAAATTCAAGCCAAAATCCGGGTTCCATTTGAATCTTGAGATCCAAGAAGAAGGATAGCTTCATGAGTTCGTTCGACTCTAGCTTTTAAGAAAGCTTTTGCTTGTATCTGGCGAGGTGTAACATCCATCATACTCAAAGAAGAAGGTTTGCTCCAAGGCGGTTAGAATCATTTACGAACACAGGGTTTGCACCTCTCGAGGAGGAGAAAGGGCCGACGACCCATACTAGAACTCCAAGATAAGATCTTTCGTCGATCAGACGGCCGAGGCCTTTAATAAGGTCGGTTGTGCCATCGAGTTCTTCTAGTTATGAATCGCCGTAGGGAGGTAGCATTACATTTGTATTTTTAATAGAGCTCCTCATAGAAAAGAATGGCGAAGAAAGTGTTATAGTACTTTCTTTACATTCACCTGGAACTTATTCTTTTCGATCGACCTATCAACGATGGCGATCATACCCGTCGAGCGAGTTAGGAGCTGCTCACAAAGAAGGCGAAACCGATGAGATGGCGAAGCAGATACCGAGAATAGGTTCCTTCAAGAAGAAAAAATTGCAATTCAATTCCATTGATGCCGCAGGTGACCATTTCAAATAGGTGGAAGCGGGAGGCCGGAGAAGATGATCACACTTTGGAAGAGAGATCGTGCACACTTGGGAGGGCTTTTGTTCGATACAATCACCGAACTCAACCGCTTAGGCCGGAGATGGCACTTGAAAACTAAATGAAATCTATCAACTTTACTTAGAGGAAGAAGTGGCGGGGTAGGTCGGCTGTTTTAAGTCCGGATGGTTCCTCTTGTTGGCATGGCGTTGGTATGCCTCGCTATCCCGAAATCTATGGACGGGGAGATAGAACTTTTTCTTTTCGATACCTCGAGCCGATACATGAAAAAGAGGGATAATAGTAGTTGCAAGGGTCTTTGTTAGATTGGGTCAAAACTTACTACTTCCACATTGGTAGCGGCTCATAGTAGATCTATCATACAAATTTCGATTCGGAAAGCGAACCCGATAAAGAATTTGATACCGAGGTTGGAGTTAGTCAACTCAATAATGATACTCTCCTCCGGGGCCTTGAGCCGGCCGAGTCGTCGGAGAGAATGCATAAGATCTGATTGTAATATCAATAAGCGAGGAGGAAAAGAATGAAGGTGTGGGCGGGAAGGAGGCAAGGCCCCTCAATGTGTATTCGACTACTCATTACGGAACCACCGATTGATCCGATTAGACTTCCAGAGGGGTAGCGGGAACTTCTTGAATCAACTCCTTGGAATCGGAGGCTGATCGAGGGTCAATCCTATGGGAACCCCAAAACCTAGGAATGCTGTTTCACTTCCTTGATAGAGCCAACCGAGATGCTCTGTCTCGATGTTGACCTAACATGGATTGATTCTCAATTGAAGGGTCTCATCTTGATCTCGCAAAGGATCGTAATAGTGTGTACTCGAGGACTCTTAGGGAAAGAAAAGAACTTTTCTCTCTCAGCAGTTAGACCGGCTATGGGTGGGTTGGTTATATACTGCGCCTTCCTTCTTCGAACCTTTTGGTATGTATTGCCCCCTAACTATAGATCAGATCCACCGGACCGTCTCATTTACTCTCTCTAGCTCTCGACTTTACGTATAGGAATTTCAGGTACATTGGTCGATGAAAGTGAGCATCTATCTTTCCTACCGCTTTTCTTTGTGGAAGACGTCCGATTGAATGATCTCCAGTGGGTTCTATTACCATGTGTACCCAGCCTGCTTCCTTATTTTGGACCAGCCTCTCTGCTTCTGTCAGTATAGAGGAAAGTCTTCAATCCCTTGAGAGAAATCAAAAAAAAAAAGATACCTAGCATGACACATCAGCTACGCCATCTGAGCCTGTCCACTTGCTAGTCAGGAAAAATAACCGCTCCGTTCCGTGGGCTTCTTTCACTGGTCTCTTCACGCTCGCTTTACGAGTGCAACCAAGTTCAATAAACTGTTCATGCTAATTCATAGACTATGCTGGTTTCTTTGATCATCAGCATTAGAGAGTTTTGCAGGTCCTTGAGAGAACGTTATCCAGTCAGTTATGGACTTGACCATGGTCTGAGGTGAAATTGGTCCTGGTCCATAAAACGAAAGGTGCTGGGCAAGCGCAGAGAAGTCGTCTGAAGGGGAGTTCCATAGGAATGTTCAACTTCGATCAACCGGTCCCATGCCTAAAAAATAAAGATGGTCAAAAATAGGGGTGATATAACCCACTGCCTAAGAATGTCTTGACGTAATCCCTACTATGGCTTCGAAGGATCCAGCTAAGAGGGTCCGAGCCATAACGGATTGATGTGACCGTAGCGGCGATCGGAATCGATCTGAATGAGGCAGTTATGGGACTTATCTTATATAACAATATATATGGAGGAAGGATTCTAAAAGGTGGGGTAAAGGTGTATGTCTGAGCTTCCACTTTCAGGCAATGAGCTAGCTTAACCTGATTGCTTAAGGTTTAATACAGTCATGTTGGATCTGCTACTAAGAAAGGAAAGAAAGACTGATTGCAACAGCTCAACCGGATGAGACATCTCTTATTTACGAACTGTGCCAACGTGTGCCTACATTGTTTGATTTACCAGTTCCGGGTATTGGATTTTGGAATAGAAAGAATGAAACTAGTACCAGCTTATCGCCAACCGTGCTTTCTACCAACTCCACCAACCCAGAGGGAATATTGATTTCGATTTAGCGCACTTTTGAGCCCCAACTGCTGCCTCTACTCGCCTATTTCTTGTTAAACTTCACCAGCCTCATGGTACCGATTTCCTCCTGCTTTGTGTGCGTGCCATTGACTCCTTTAATGGGTGAAACCTACTTAGTTCTCATTTGTATTTCGTCTATACAATACAAGAAAAGAAGGATTTGTGTTTAGCAAGACAGAGAATGGAATAAGTAAAAGAAACTAGTGTACCCTTTTTGAAAAGCAAATATGATGAGATAGCGACATATTGCTTATTCTGATTGATCTAGTTGACGACAGTTGCCTTGTTGGACCGATTGTGGATTGGAATAGAAGTTTCTTATATAAAGATATTCGTGTTTACCGATTTACATCCGGGAATGGAACTTGATGTAACCCATTGAAACTCTTTGAGACTCATTATACATTATATCGACAACAGGCTAATTAAGTCCTTAAATTTAAGAAACCTTACTTCCTTACACAAAGCTGTTATGTTGTTATGTTGCTCGTGCAATCAAAGCGAGAATAGAAGAAAAAGAGTTCCTCGGGACCCATCCTCTTCTCCTTCGCTTGTGACTATCATGAGAAGAATTCCATTCCAAGAAGTCAAATAACAAGAAAAAGAAGCGAGGTCAAGATCTGTTGTTACGATCACCGCGAAATGGAGAAAGTGTCCTCAGAACGCAATCTACTACATTAGTTGGTGTAGCCAAAGAAGAGGATATCCTCTTTTTGTTTTTGACCCATTGGTCTTGAGACTGACCCATACCATAGCTACAAACACTTTAGAGTCGGAGGAGACTGGCCAGATCGCCTTCTTGAGGCTCTCTGGGCTTATCGGACGTCAATCTGTATAGCCACTGGTCAAACACCCTTCTCCTTAGTCGTTGGCATGGACGCGATTCTTCCCAGTGAACTCGGCGATTCCTTAAGGGCATCTAATTAATGTTGGGTAAACCCAACCCAGGAATAAATAAGAAAAAGACAAGAAATAGATTGATTTGTCCGATAGACAAATGCAAAGAGGTATTTTCCTAGCATCTGCCGATGCCAGTTATTAGGGAATAGCGCATCCACTACTATATACGCGCGCGATTCTTCTCCCACAGAATAGGCGCCGATCTGCTAATCTCGATCTTCCCGGAAGACCAATACCGAATCTTAAAAGATATGGGAGATGTTCGCTAAACACTAGACTAAACCCTAATCGGGTCTAGTCAACACATCGTTTTCTTATCCCATTCTCTTAAGACTCTTTATTGTCTTGGTCTTTATCTTCCGGTTGAGTCTCGATCCCTTCACTGGCGTGATGCCGATTTGGTTATCCGACATCCCATCACAATTTGGATGACATACAACAACGGCCTATTAGCGTTGTTCATCTATGTTTTTATTCACTTGCTTTACTGACATGCCTTCATAATCCCGTAAGGGAATAATACGGAAGTTCAGTTCCTTAATTGAATTGGGGAGAGGAGCCGAAGGCGAGCTCGAGCCAGAAGCAGGTGGAATGTCGAACCCAAAAGGGTGACATGACACCGAATCCCGAAGACAAGAGTGAACACACAAGTGTCACTCGATCATAATGTATGAGACGAACTCAAAAGAGTGAGGCGAGACCCTGAAGAAGGGACCCCACGGAGTGCAATCATGGAGTGCAACGCACGGAATGCCACGATCCGAACGCAGCTGCGAGTAATCGGATTGTATTTATTAAGGAAATGAATGACCAAATAGACCGAAGGGCGGTACGCTCTGCTCTCTCGCGACCTCTACTCTAATCAAAAGACTAAAGGCCCCTACGGAAGATGAAAAAGGCGAGGACTGAAATGAGAAAGGAAGGACAAGACGACTTCGGTTCACACGTGAAAGTGCTTGAAGGTGTCAAGAAAGCGGAGCCGAGCTTTTTTTTGTTCGCCCTTAGGCCGAGTGTTCGCCCACCAGTCTTCGCCTTTGAGAGAAATCCGTGTCCGTCGGCAAGAAAGCGTATGCGCTAACGCAGCGGCTTTCCCTTGCTTCAAAACTACAGGTTTTAGCCTCCGTTTGCTCTTTGAAAGCGAGAGCTTCGCCTTTGGGCGCCCGATGGCGTGGGGCGACCAGCAAGCGGAGGGCCTCAATTGTTCGGCGGCTTTGATGACTCGACGGTGAATATTAAGGAAAGGAGAAGCGAGGAAGAGGGGCAGCCACGGGCCCGATCATCAATTCGCTCCACAATTAGCTCATCCACATCCAATTCAATTCGCTCGAGCATGGTTTGAGTCAAAGCAACCGTCACTTTCGTGTACCCATCGGACGGCAGCCCTTCGGGGTTCCTTAGGGACCGATTCACTCTGCGTAGATTGAGCGAGCGTAAAAGCCTTCCACTGGCAGGCAATCGTGTTTTTCACAGGATTTCTCGTTACTCATGTCAGCATTCTCACTTCTGATATCTCCAGGTCTTGTCACCAAAAACCTTCCCCGATTGACAGAACGTCCCGCTACTGACACTTGAAAACTTTCAAGGTCTCGTCGCTTCATGCACATAGGATGAAACCAAAGCATAAGCGGAGGCTTTTGTCTTTAGATGCTTTAGCATAGATAGGTAGCTGGTTTTCTCATGTCTTCTCTTTTGGCTTTTGTTTTGATGTAAATAGTCTAGTTTTAATAAATGAGCTGTGAGGCTTTTGCCTGACAGTAGATAGTTAAAGAAAAAAAGGTCACAACGTTCTCCAATCGTCATAACCGTGTTACACAAAAGTGGCTGAAGTATGTACCCTTGATTAAGCAAACTTGCAGTAGCCACAAATTTGATTTATCACGT
The DNA here is from genome assembly GCA_030063025.1 of Avena longiglumis. NCBI lineage: Eukaryota > Viridiplantae > Streptophyta > Magnoliopsida > Poales > Poaceae > Avena > Avena longiglumis. The sequence continues at coordinate 165,322,887 of CP125978.1, read as the reverse complement.
ATTGGAGAATCTAGGGGACAGTAGCTGGAATCTAGAGCAATGAACAAAACATACTTTGCTTGATATTTTCTCAATTTACGCTAGCTTGTTGCTGTATGTACTACTTACTCTGCTTGATATTTTCTTGATTACCAGTGGCACCTTTCTCTAATCTGATTCTAGTCTGCAAGTACTGCCATGCTAGTAGTATGTGACTCCCTAATTCTACTTTCCAGTCCACAAGACCAACCAGCAGCGGCACATCATCGCCGGTTTGGCGCGTAGTACTCGCCTTCTCAGGCGCAGACCGTTGAGTATCAAGGGTCCCCACCTTGATTCACTCGTGTGGCGCCAGGATGCAGTGCATTCAGCATTCGGAGAAGATAGGGTGGCCTGCGATGAGGAGGAGAGGAATTGGTGAACGGAGACGCGGAGCGTAAGTATGGCAGAACATGGTCTGCCGGGTGACAGGATGAATCCGGTCCATCCATCTATCTGTGAGATGATTAAGTTAATCCAGATTGTTCTATTTCGTTAGGTGGGCATGATCTAAGGGTGCTGGATGACCTGTGTACACTTGTTTTGCTGGACACAAGAAATTTCATGTTTGCTCTTTTATTAGTAGTGGAGATTATTAGTAGCGGAGATGGAGATGTAGAAGATATGGTGTTTTTTCTTTAAATGTACATATCTAGTTTTGAATTTTTCTTAGGTCATATGGTAGATATTTGTTACTATGAGCCTAAAATTGATATCTCTGAGTATGGAAGAGGGCCAGGCTGGTACTTGCATGTTGACATGAGGCAATAGGACGTGTGGCCTATACACAACCGTGAGTAGGCATGGTATATAGACTGTTTGCTATCCTTGGCCGTAATTTGTGGCATGAGGCAGTAGGACGTGTTGCAGCTGATATTCTTCTTGGCCGTCCAAAGCCTAGTTGCAAATATTTTGATCCCACGGCCTGTGTTACTTCTTAACAAAGAGCCTCCAAGATCTTTGCATTTCGCCAAATGGTGTCTTTTTTTGCTTGATTTGTAGGTGGATTCACTATCTTTCTATGAGTGAATAATTCTAGGCAGGTATGCAATATTTCTAGGATTAAAATAATAATGGATGTTTGATATGTATTATTTGCCTCAGAATTGAATAATCACAAATGCGATTAATCATTTGTATATTTTAAAGTTCTTTCTAAAGAAACACAAACATATGTCCTCCACACTACTAGGAAAAAAGTCATTTGTGGCGCACCTGAAAAGGCCATCCGTGACGCACCAGAGTGCGCCACTAGCCTTGCGTGGTGCGCTATGATTGTGTCGAGATAGGCGTGGCGCACAATGCCAGTGCGCCACGTAAAGTAGTCCAGGTGCGCTACGGGAAGGATCTTCTGTGGCGCACGTTGCAGTGCGCCACTAAGCTGCGCAGGTGCGCTTTACATACTGTGCGCCACAGAAGTTGTGACATGTGCGTCACGAGCATTTTTTTTCTTTTAATTTCAGAGCCAGATGATATACAATACAGATTATATACAATATTACTGGCAGATATACACACACAGATATAAGGTATACAATTATATATATAAATACACAATTTACAAAACAAGATTGAAACAAATACATATAGATAAGTCTCATACATGAATACATAATTTATACATTGTTTCGATCAAATTACAAAGTAGTTGGTGACATGTGAATACATGTGTCTCGAATAAGTTAGAGCTCGGAAGCTCGCTTAGACATCTAAACTAGCTAGAAACAAGCGCGGGATAAACAACCAAAGACGATAAGCACCACCGTGACGAAGGTGGTCTTCATCCGGTTCCTCATCCTAACTCCCGCGCTAGATAACGCGTGTATCTAGCTTCCGTCTCCGCCATAGTGTTGTACCCTTTATAGCTATTGCCGCTGAAACGATGCACCTGTCTCCAACAGTCTTCCCAATCATTGTAGACTCCGGGAACCCGTCTCTTGTACACGACGTACCACGTCATCTACAAGTTGACAATAATAATTAACCGGTGATTGAAAAAAACATGTATAATTAAAGTCGCATATGAAGATACACTTATAGAAAGTACTCCTATATCAAAAAGACCAAACTCAAAAACCATGCCTCATATATAACTAGGTTGTTCGACACAGGAATATGCTACGATGGAACTGTCCGCCAAGTAGGATGCACAACACCTGGACCTATGCATAGCAGAAGGCGGACAATCCTATCGCAGCACATTCACATATATAGTGTGTCACGACATTTCAATCATCAGCATTCTCGAAAAAGACCAAAGTAACTCAAAACTCATGCCTCATATATAACTAGGTCATTGAACACAAGAATCTGCTACGATGAAATCGTAAGCAAAGTAGGATGCACAACACCTGGACTTGTGCATAGCACAAGACTTACAATCCCGTCGCATCACATTCATATATATAGTGTGCCACGACATTTCAATCATCGACATTATTCTTGAAAAAGACCAAAGTAACTCAAAAAGAATGCATCATATATAACTAGCTAGGTCGTTGGACACATGAATATGCTATGATGGAACTGTAAGCCAAGTAGGATGCACAACATCTGGACTTGTGCATAACACAAGGCTTACAATCCCATCACAACACATTCACATATATAGTGTGCCACGACATTTCAATCATCGGCATTATTCTCGAAAAAGACCAAAGTAACTCGAAAAGAATGCCTCATATATATATACATAGGTCGTTGGACACATGAATATGCTACAACGGAACAGTTAGCCAAGTAGGATGCACAATACCTGGACTTGTGCATATCACAAGGCTAACAATCCCGTCGTAGCACATTCACATATATAGTGTGCCACGACATTTCAATCATCGGTATTACTCTCGAAAAAGACCAAAGTAACTTAAAAAGAATACCTCATATATATATATATATATACATAGGTCGTTGGACACAGGAATATGCAACGACGGAACTGTAAGCCAAGTAGGATGCACAAGACCTGAACTTGTGCATATCACAAGGCTCACAATCCCGTCGTAGCACATTCACATATATAGTGTGTCACGACATTTCAATCATCGGTATTCTCGAAAAAAGACTAATAAAATAAGGAAAAAAGAAAGACCAAAGTGAGCAAAGGACCAAAGAGTAAGCAAAAAAACCAAGCATTGATTGATATATAATAATAATAAGCAAAAGAAGTAAGCGATGATTCATAAACCTAATAAGATAAGTAGTAGCATGTACACTTGTCCACACACACACAAAGGTCATCTATAGTTTGGAACTACAACTAGGCCAACATCAAGCCTTCTGGCTCGGCTTAGGGAATGGGAGGACGCCTTGTCTCGTCATGAACTTTCTATAGTCACCCTGTATCTCTAGACGATCTTCTATATCACGGTTATTCGGGATATTTCCTCCGTAGAAGATCCCCCTCAAAGTCATGACATCACGAAAGATGATTGCCCCAAGCTTCTTTGGATGCGATACATCTCTTGTCTAATATCTGAATCGGTGATCTTGGCCTTGGCTTCGGCCCACTGTTTGAGATGATCTCGCAGCGTAGAATTCTGCTAGTCTAGTAGGAACGCCCTCATGTGATGGAGTACGTAGTAGGCTTCCTTCTTACTGCTTTCCGACTGCTTCATACGGGGGAACTCCGTTACGTGGTTGAAGACGTGCCTGCCGAACTTGACCTTCGTACGCACGAAGGTGGTGCCTTCCGTCGAGGCATAGCCAGTGAGAGCATCATCCATAACTTCCTTGATCTTGTCATAGTTTTTCTTCTTTTCTAGACTCCCTGAGTCAAAATACGTGGCGTGCGAATGCTTCGGCGATAAGGAGATGAGCGTGCAGTGTTCATCTCTGCACAAAAAATTCAAATGTAATGTGTTGGAAAAATAATGATGATAATCTAATAAAGCCAATCGATGGTGGCGAGTGAATAACGACTTACTTGGAAAAGTAAGGCACGAGAACGTATTCATTTGTCTTATTAGCCACGAAGATTCTTTTTAGGTACGAGGCTACAATACGTCGTTCAACGGCGCTTCCCAAGCAGCCGTCACACATGTAGTAGGGGTCCACTATAGCGATGCCCGGTGTGTTCTATCTAATGATCTGCATGGCCAGGCTGAGAGAAAACAGCCGGACCATGATATGGTGTGGCGGGTATAGGTGGAACATATTGAAGATGTCGTCAAACCGCAGGAAGAACAGATCTGCATGGGCATTGTCAACGAAGCCCAAGCCCGGTGGCACCTTAACCACGAATACCGGGTGCGAGGGATCTTTCTCCGCCAGAAGGCGTCTCTATCGTCGACACCGTCATGCACACTCTGCAGTTCCGAACTGGCGTGCCTCCGCAAACTCTTAGGTAGCATGGGCTCACCCGCCACATGAATCCTCCACATAATACCCTCGGGTCTTGGTGGCCCGTCCCGAAACCTGATCGGATTCACAGTTGATGCCACCGGCTGGCTCGGGCTGCTAGATTTTCTTTTCCTGCCCTTTTTTTTCCTTTTGGAGAGCGGGCATGCACCGCAATCTGAGCATCGGCCTCCCTATGTAGTGTATCAGGGCTTAGAATAAAGGGCCGGTTGGTTGTATCAGTTGGTTCTATAAAGGCACAAGCTGGAGGCATCTCCTGAGAACCAAACAGACGCTTGGTGATAGTGGGTTTCTCTGTGGGGCCACCAGCTAGGTCTTCGTTGCTAAACTGAATGTTGAAGAAGTGATCATTCCAGTCTTCGTCATCCTCGGCTGGATCTTGCGCCATGTCATATCATCAACATGATCATCCGACCCACTGCGTGGAGGTGACGGCGAGGGCGGTAAGGGGGCCTTGTCACCGCTTGTCGCTGGCACGACAAGCGGTGTTGTTGTCTGTGGCGTGATGGCCCCCTCCGTCCCCAAACGGATCATGCTCTTTGGCCATTGCAAGAATAAGCCGAAGCAACTTCTGAGGATAGCCGGCTCTTCTTCATCCGCTCCTAGGGGTTGAATGGGAGGTTCCAGGTCATCGCAGCCCCTTAGCACCTGACTAATTTTAACCCTGTGCACGCTATCTGGCATCGGCCTTGAGTGGAACATGCGCTGCAAGGGTTAAACGATTGTACCCTTGGCAACATCCCTCGCTGCAGGTCTTCAGTGTGACATCATCAGAACTAAACAAGCCTGTCCTGTACCTGTAGCTCCAGGATTTCATCTAGCATCTCAGTCTGATGTTTAAATCCACATTGCTATTGCACCAAGACCATTGGGATTTAATTAAAAAGTACTAGGATGGGTATCTCCAGGTTTACCAACTAGCATCATTTTGGTGCAACTTGTATTACTGTAAAAGCAAACTAGAACTATACCATGATCAATATAACATATATTCTTAGCTCTGGGCACTAGAGTCAACTATCTGGTCCAATCCTTTTGGCCATAATTAGCATTCCTGTGACTGAATAAATCCAAATAGCCATCTTGATCAGGTCACTAGAATATGGTTAGCGGGACCAATATAATGACCATTTAATTATTTTATTCAGATTTACCCGAGAAAGTAACCACAAGATTTTGCTTCCCTAGCATACTACTTGATGGCCAAGCACTAGTTGTTCTTGAATTGGACAGAAGCAACAAATCAATTATTTAGCTGCAGGTCATTATTTGAACTATTGAAATAGTTTCATTTGTATCTTTACACATCCAGTAATAAATTACCTTTCTAGCTTTTTCTAAATCATTAATAACATTACCAGAATGTTATGTTGTTTCTCTCAGATTTTGAAACACCATGCTCTCAACGTGTCTCATACAAGTTGGCTTGAAGACCCAAAATGCTAAAGAGGGATAGGTAGAACAAATTTGGTCAACATGCTAACATGCTGCCAGGGCTTGCAGACCCAAAATTTGGTCATCCTAAAGAGAGATAGCTAGAACAAATTTGGACCACATTTTTGCATACAAGAAGATAGAGAAAATCACAAGAAGCTATCTAAACTTTGAGAACAAAATAGACCACTCCACACACACTAGCCTACTCTCTTGCACGGTTGTTGGTCCCTCCAACTCCTACTCCCACTCAAGTTCTAAATTCATCAACAATCTTATCCACTAGGGCTGACGGTGCTGCTGTCTCTCAATTGCCTAAGGATGTGTTCAATATGATCCTCCTTCTAAAGACAGGTGAGCACACCTTTGTCCTAGGTCCAAACTCGATTTTGCACTGCTAACCATGTGAAAAATTCACACTTAAGTGATGCAATTCGAGGCAGCAAAGCGTGTGCTCCCTGTATGTTATGTGGCTAGCAAAGCGTGTGCTCATGAGGAGAGGGGAGAGGGAAAGAGGAGAAGACTCACCTCGAGACGAGGACGAGCGCGGGTGAGGTGGCGAGGCAAGGCGAGGCGAGGCCTTGGCACTCCTCCTCATCCTCCTCCTCTGGCTGGCGACGCCCTCCTCCTCCTCTGGCGTGGCGGCCTCCTCCTCCTCTGCCGGGCGCAGGCGTCGATGTAGATGGGATGTGGCGGCGTCGGGGATTTTCGATGCGTGCGAGGGCGATTGGGAGGGTAGGGACGATGTGGCGAGTTGACTAGTCCAACCCACTTAGGCATAGCGAACCGTAGCGCACTTGGCCAGGGTGTGCTACGCCTAAGTCGGTTGGACTAGTCAGATAAGAGGGCAACCACCCCACTAGTTAACACTAGTATTGCCTTATCCCACTGGTTCTGCCCATATTGCTCTATTCTAAACTTGTGAGCACCTAGGTTCAAATCCTGGTGCCCCCTTTTTTATTTTTATTTTAAAAATACTTTTAAATGTTCCAAAAATGCCCAAAAGTGGTGATATATGCCATACAAGTTTTGTTTTGTTTTTAAAATACTTTTAAATATTCTAAAAATGCCCAAAAGTGATAATATATGTCATAAAAGTGGTACAAATATGATTCAAAGTATAACTAAATTTCATAATAATTTGTCTATGAATATTACAATCTTTTTCGACCATGCGTTTTACAATATTTTTTGAGCTAGCGTTTTACAATCTTTTTTCCCTTCTTTGTCACGGTTGAATAATTTAGCCCCAGCAGTTTAATATTTCTTCTTTCGAACGGGCTATCTTTTTTGGGTAGGGTTGTCCTTTTTCTTCTTATGATGTATGTTGCTGCATCGTAGTCGTCGTCATCTTCAATCTTTGGATCGCCCGTCGGTGAAGTCTTGCTCGTTGACTCCATCCATTCCGATGATGTTTCTTTTCCTATCCTCACGATAACACGGCTAGGCTTTGTCGGGTCGGTCATGAAAAACATTGGTCCACTTTGGTAGCCAGTACCACGGTTCATTTTTCGACCACGTTTGCCGTGACCTTGGATTTGGCTGCCGGTATAACCATCTTTGTGAAGTACCGGTCTTCTTTTTCGACGCTCTTTGCCCATCTGACACGGAACATTGGCACCTTTTCTCCACAATAGTCGAGCTCCCAGATCTCCTCGATCCTTCGGTAGAATCTTTCTTTCATGTTGTCATCGGTGTAGAATTTTGATGTTACGCCTGAGTTCTGATAATCATACTTTTTTTTGACTGTAAGACTGTGAGGCAAAATCCCCACAACAATTTATTAAAAAAATAAAGGATACAAAGTCAAGGAAGATACTTACAAAAGCTAAAAGAAAAAGCTACTAAGTACAAACAGGATCATTGAGCATCTGTCTTGATCCTTAGTGTAAACCATCTACCCAGGCTAAAAGAGAATCTCTCCATTTCTTCTTAATTCTATATTGCAGAAGATTAATATCATGAATAAATCTGGATTTCCATTGAGAGAAAGATGGCCTCTGATGGTTAAAGATTTTATCATTTCGAATTAACCAAATATTCCAGCAAGCAGTGATCAGTACCTCCATGAAAAACTGATGACCAAAAGACCTTTTAGCTGCTACCACAATCAGCTGCAAATCCCCAAGGGGTAACCAAACGATCTATAAATAGTTCCATATTATAGCACTAAAATTGCACTCAAAGAATAGATGGAATCTGTCCTCATATGCACTGGTGGGGCAAAGCTCACAATGTATATCCTCAGTAACATTCCAATTTCTCCTTTGTAGTAAATCTCTAGTGTTCAATCTATCCTTCAGAAGTAGCCAAGCAAAAACCTTAGTCTTCATGGTACAACATGATTTCCAGAGCCAATCATAAACCTTAGGGACCATTATATTTTCAAAGATGCACTTATATAGTTTATTTGGAGCATAACTATCCCCCCATCTATAAGTCTAGACATCCTTTTGTGTAGGGAGTGGGTTAGACAGCATCATATTCTGAAGATATCTCAGATCATGAAAAGCCTCAACAGATAAAGGCAAATAGAATAAGTCATGGATATCATCAGAAGAATAAACCTGAGCAGCTGACAAATTCTCATTGAGCACAAAGGAAAAAAGTTTTGGATATCTTTCTTTTAAAGGCCTGGTGGATCCATTTAGTTCCCAATTATCTGACCAGGCCACCATCACATTCTGATAATCATACTTGTTGTCCTTTTCCTCCGTGTAAAATGTGTAGCCGTTGATATCATACGCCTGATAGGTCACCAGGTTTTGCATGGGTCCCTGCGACAAGGTGAATATGATCTTTTCCGTGTCAAAAGAATGCGATCGCGGGGGATTATCAAGAAGCGTCTGCCTAAACCAACGCGTGAAATCTGAGTTGTGCTCTTTGATTATTTCTCCCTGCGTCCTCTGTATGCCACAGTCCTTTTCTTCTCGATTAACCTTTTGTGCTTGCCCAAGGATCGACCAGTTCTAAATCTTTGTGGCGAAGAGATTTGCTCGATCAAAGTCTGCGCGTCGGCAATCGAAGTCTGCATGTAGTACGCGACCCACTCAGTGAACAGATCCGTCGAGCTTGCCAAGGTGCCTGTTGACGGGAAGACCGACAGGGTTCTCGATGTTTAGATAATTCATGCATAAAGAGATGCACTCTTCGGACAGAAATCCCTTGGCTATGCTTCCATCTGGACGGGACCTGGTGCGAACATATCCTTTGATGTGTCCGTTCATCCTTTCAAACGCCATCATGATGCGGAGGAACATCGGCCCGAGTTGGACGATGTCCTCCACGACATGGACCAGCAGATGCACCATAATGTCAAAGAATGCGGGCGGGAAGTAGACCTCAAGCTCGCATAGTATCACCACGATCTCCTCCTATAGCCTCGCGAATTGATTCACGCCAATCGACTTCCTAGAGATGACGTCAAAAACTTGAAGAGGCCAAATAACGTTTCACGGACGTGCTCGTCCATTATCCCTCTTAGTGCAATCGGAAGTACCAGCGTCATTAGCACGGCACAGTCGTGATACTTCATGCCACTGAACCTCTGCTTCGCCTCGTCTAGGTATCTGCTTATCTTGCCTGCGTAGCCGTAAGGAAATTTGACTCCTAGAAGGCACTTGAAAAACTGTTTGATCTCATCCTGGCTTAGAGTGAATCAAGAAGGAGGGCAGTAATATTCGTTCTTCTTGAACTTTTTACTCTTCCGACGACCTTGTGTCGTCTCCGACTCATGATCATCGTCATCTTCCTAATCATCAGGAGTAGTGCGTCCTCCGTGAAGCTCCTTCCGGATACCCATGAATATCAGGTCGTGCCTTGCTTTCGGACCATCTTTCGTCCTATCTGGCATGTTGATTATGGTGGCGACGGACTCGCACACATTTTTCGTGATATGCATGATGTCAAGGCTATGAGGCGTGCGAGAAACTTCCAAGATGGCAACTCGGAAAAGACCTTGTTTTCCATACCTTCATCAGCGGCTTGTCTTGCTGCCTCTTTTGCTTCTTTCCAGGCTTAGGACAATCTTTCCAGTTTTCAGCAATTCTTCCACTTCTTTGCTGCTCCTCCGCTCTGGGATTCCTCGGGTCTCGGATTTTCCATCGAATAGGTCTCCACGTTTTCTCCATGGATCATTCTTGCCGAGCCACCTCCGGTGCGCCATGAACACGGTTTTCAAAGACCCTGGATCTTTCTCTAGTTGGATATAGCTTGTGTTATCGATGCACCTAACGCATGCGGAGAATCCTTGGATAACCTGCCCCGAGATATACCCGTAACCTGGATAGTCTTACACCGTAGTGACCAACGCGACTCTCATAGTAAAATAATCTTGTGTGACAACGTCGTAAGTATTGGCTCGATTCCCATAACATGGCTAGCTCCTCTTTCAACAGCCGAGATACTGATTGATGTCGGTGCAGTTGTTTCGCCCTTGAATTAGCATACTCATTTGTATGTACTTCTTCTTCATGCACAACCATGGAGGAGGTTGTACATCCATACAAACACGGGCCAAGTCATGCGTCTTTGCTGGCTACCGAGCGGATTGAGTCCATCGGTGCTTCGCACCAAGCTCGATGTTCCTCGATTCTCCATCGAATTCTAGGAATTCGAGGTCCAATGCTTTCAGCGGCTAGCATCCGAAGGTGCGTCGGCAGCTCCTTTTCGGGTTATCGTTATCTCTGGCTTATTCCTTTCCGCATGCCATCGCATGAGCTTCCTTAGGGTCCGCAAAATAGCGCTGACGAGGAGTGATAGGAAAATACCATACCACTTTTCGAGGTGCTTTCTTACCTTTCTTATCGACTCACGCAATCTTTGAACATGTGGTTTTCTTCATGTCCTCGCCCCGATAAATGATGCAATCGTTGATGCATACGTGGTATCTAACATGCGGTAGATCTAGAGGACAGACAATTTTCTTGGCGCCCTCGATACTAGTTGGACACGTGTTCCCCTCCGGGAGACGATCGTGCCAGAATGCCATCATATCGTCGGAGCTTGTGTCGCTCAATTTGTGTTTTGCCTTCATCTCCATAGCCTTGAGCGTTACATTCAACCGGGTATCATCGAGCCTACATCCTTCATACAATGGAGTAACCGCGTCTTTCTCAAGTTGCAAGCTTGATTTTTCTCTAGCGGCGAATCGGCGTTACTCGTTCGCTTGAGAAGCAGCTCTTGCACATAAGGGTCCCGCACCACCGACGTTGTTCCATAAATACGCTCCTCCGACATCTAGATCATCATCATACCGGTCTTCTTCCGCACCTTCACCATATCCAGGAGACTCTTCATCATATCGCCCGTCCTCGCCGTGATGATCATCGTCATGTTGCCCACCTTCACTGTCTCCATCGTCTTCATCATCGCTTATCCAACGAGTGTATCCATCCATGAAACCATGACGGAGCAGGTGCGCCTGCAGATTCCCGAAATCTGGGTCGATCAACCAGTTGAGTTTGCATCTTCTGCACGGACATCTTATCTCTGTCTTGTTATTTCGTATCATGTCGGCCGTCACACATTTCAAAAATCTAGCCACAATGACTTCACTCATTATGCGGACCATTTTTGCCTGCACGGTGTACACGGTATAATTAGAAGTCTATTAGAACCACATAATCAATGCATGCATGCAATGGTCGATAGAAAATTTCGGCATGACCTATCCTAAAATAAGGACCTTTGCGAAATGCCAAAATCTTGCTAAAATGGAAATGAATCAACATTTTGGAAAAACAAATGGCAACTCATTCACACACAAACACAAGAGAGAGAGACCGATCCATACACATGAACATATCATGTCCATACACACATGCATGAGCATCTCGATCCTCTCCATATACACACATGAGCATCGAGATCCTCTCCATAATACACACACATGAACATCGATATCCTCTCCATACACATGAGCATTGATCATCTACATACATACATATACACATGAACACATCCTTACATGGACAACTTACTGAGATGAGAGACCGATCACGAGAGAAGATGGAAAGGAGGTGCGCGCGAGACCGGAGAGCTTCCTCTATTATGTATGTAACATCCAAGGCAAGTTCTACATGCTAAAAATGGTGAATGGGTGGAGAAATTGAGGTGGGAAGGAGAAGGATCCTGACTAGATCTAAGGAGGAAGAAGGAGGGGAAAGTGAAGTGTGGGTGGTGGATGATCACATGTGCATAAAGTGGAGCTGCCAAAAAAAGGGTAGACACATCCGTGACGCACGTGGCCCTAGTGCGCCACATGGAATAATCACAACCGTGGCGCACATGCCAGAGTGCGCCACGAATGTGTCTGCCCATTTACAGAGCAGATGGACAATACAGGCGTAGCGCACCCTCTCCATGTGCGCCACGGTTAACACTAACAAGCGTAGCGCACCTATCCTACATGCGCTACGGGTATCTGGCATGCGGCCAGCAGGGCCCTGGCCCACATATATCTGTGGCGCACTATCACCCTGTGCGCCATGGTTGTTATAGTTACTAGTAGGGCACTGTCCACAGGTGTGCCACGTCTGTTTTACCCGTGGGGCACTTCAACCACGTGAGCAACGGATGTTTGGATTACCTATAGCCCTTTTCCTAGTAGTGGTAGTCCTTCGGTTTGATTGATAGTGATTGTACATAGTGCATTAGCAGTTCATAAGTTCAAGCATTAGAGATCTGATGAGGTTCAGAACGGACACATTTGTGGACATACTTCCTCCGTTTGGAAATATAAGATGTTTTATTTAGTGAACCTAATGTATCTAGACACATTTTAGTGTGTAAGTTTAAATAAATATACACACTAAAAGGTGTCCAGATATGGCTCAAATGAATCTACACACTAAAAGGTGTTTAGATACATTTACTTCACAAATTTAAAACATATTATATTTCTATAAGGAGAGAGTATCTCTTATCTAATGTAGTTAAAGATATATACATGGGAAAGGATGTTATCTATGCATACCTATCCAACCATTAGATCTCTTATAGGGAGCCAAAAAAATAGCAGTGAGAGTACACATGTTTGCAACGGAATATTCCACCATCATCGTATCAAGAACACATATAGTACTAATATATCACACATCTTTTTAAACAATCAGTATATGCATGCATTCATAAAAATTACAATTTTTTTAGTAATTCAACCAACCATATTACCCACTGTATGCAAATTAGTATACCTCACTAGGATAGACGCACGTGCTGTTTTAGCAAAATACAAAACATTTCTCATATGTACATCACATGCATCATAGAAGCTGTAAAAATTCTAGCAATCCAACCAACCATTTTCGCCAGCACATGCAACATACTACTATTCAACCTCACTCTCGCAAAGCACAAAGCACAAAGCAATTGTATATGCACATTACATGGACCATAGAAGCTGCAAAATTGTAGCAATCCAACCTACCTAGCATGCACATGTTATGGATGGATGGAGCTAAGTACACCTACCTACCTACCTAGCACCTACATGCAGTTCAACAACAAGCAGAAATTTATGTATAAAAATATAAGCTGCTCAGTGTGCTTGCCATACGCTTTAGAGAATAAATGGATATCATACCGTGAAGTGCATGCAGGTTTCTTGCTCTCTCTTTCTCATCTAGACAGCTATTGGAAGTACTCTCTATATCCAACGACACCGCATGCATGCAGTGTGTGGCATCCCGCAAAATCTCTACTAGAAAATCGCGTTGAATTTGTGCATTGCATCGTCATCATCATGCATTGTTTGCCAAAACTATTTTCGAAAACCCCGATTTGTTTTCCAAACGCCCCATTCTTATTCAAACGCCGAAAACCGGGTCCCCGGAATATTTTGTTTTGGCCGCTATTGGTTTGCACACGTTTTAGAATAAATAAAAATTTAAATTATTTTAATAGGGGCAGTCGAACGGGCCGATTGACCCGAACGACCGCCCCAGAAATAAAATCGGTCCATCCCACCTGCCCCATCTAATCCTAAACTCACCCAATTATCTACCCACACACCCAAGCCACCTCACCCCGCCCTATAGCGCGCTGCCACCTCACTTTCCCTCAACCCTCACCCACTCCTAGCCTGCCACATGGCCTATTCCTCCCTCTCCTCTCAACCCACTCACCCACACCCACCCCAAACCCCACACACACAGCCCACACACAACGACGCCTTAAAGACGCACACTTTTCAGCACTCCACTGACGCCGTGGCCCACCCCGGACCCACCAACCGCCGACCCTTCCTCCCCCGAGTCCATCTTCCTCCTCCGGCCTCTCCTCCTCTCCTGCCCGCTTACGCCTCCTCTCCTCTCATTTGCTCCCTCCCAGGCGCCCGCCTCCTCCTCCCAGCGCGCCTTGCACCCGCATCTCGCCACTGTCGCTTCCCTTTCTCCAGGCTGCACACCCAGCTCGCGAAGGCTTCCGCCCGCGGCGGCTCTCGCTTACCGCCGGCCGCGCCACCTCCTCCGCGCCTCTCCGCCACCACCATCGCCCGCCGCCAACCGCCCGCCAGACCGCCACTCATCGCCGCCGCCGCCACTCATCGCTGCCCTCAAGGCTGCACGACCGCCCGCAACCGCTCTCGCCCGACGCTGTCGCGCTTCCTCGCTGCCGCCGCTGCCGCTTCTTCCGCCCGCTGCTCGCCTCCCTTTCGCTGGCGCGCGCCGCCTCCAGCCCGAATCCCCAGACGCTTCGCGCCGCCTCGTTTCCCTGCTAGCCCGCCTGGCCGTCCCGTGCGCATCCACGGCCTCCCCGAGCAGTGCCCTCTCCGCCTTGAGCTGTACGTCGCCGCCCAATCTTGGCCTTGTTGCTGTCAGGCTTTGATTAGAGCGGCTGCAGTACTGTTTTCCTTGAGCTCCCTCGCTGACCCGATCGTGCTCTGTATGTCCAGGGGCCATCCAGCCCATGCCTCGTTGATGAACGCCAAGGATAGTGTTTTGGTGCTGATGCCATGTGACCAAGACCCCCGTGTGAGACGACAAGACCCTCGCTCGGACGCCAAGATCATTGCCCAGACCTCCTCCGAGTACCATGACCCGAACCATCGACGAGGAACCGCGAACTGAACCCGGAGTCCTCCGTCACGGAACCACAAGACCTTCGAGGAGAACCGACAAGATCTTCCTCGCGAAGCACCAAGAACTTCTTCCGACACCGAAGCACGACCCCACCGAGACCCGTGCGACAAGTACTCCTTCCCCGGACGCCGAGCCCGTACCCGACAAACGCCAAGACCGCCTCAAGGTTCCAAAGGACCCCGGTGTCGAACCCCAAGTCCCGCACCCGGATGCGACAAGATCCACTACCCCGGAATCCGAGGACGCTCACGATCCGCCGAACCCAGATCCGAACTCGCCGTCCCGGACCGAGATCTCGCTTCCCGAAACGGACCGGAACCCGAGTTCGTCGAGACCCTAATGTGTGAACCCCCCCGAAACCCTATTTCATAACATAATAACAATTTGTCGCTTATTAAATTGTCATCTCGCATGCATATCTGTGGTTTGGGGGCCTTTTGCCGATTCACCTAATAATTAAATATGGGGCCCATATGCGGGCAAATCTAGTCTCATATCGGCCTCATTTAAATTTGTGTAGCGAACCCGGTGCTATCTTCTACCATGTTAAACAACATTTAATTTGCGGGGTAGTTAAACAACTTGAACCATATGATTACTTGTCGGGACCCCGGTTCCACTTAATATGACCTAATTGCATCGCACCTTATCCATGCCATCCATCATACATGCATCATGCCGATCTTCTGCCATGTATTAAATATTGCATCCGGTGCTTCTTCTAGTGTTTTGCTTCTTCGCGGATAAGGCCGTTGAGTTGATGTGAGCTTCGCCCCGATCTTCGGATGAACCTTTCGACAATGTTTTCAGGCGAGCATCTCCCCCTTTCTACCTATCTTACTTTTATAGTCTTTATTCCCTCCTGTTGATCTATTGCTACCTGTGTTTGCGATGCTTTAGTTTTCCGTACCTGTGATATTCCCTGCAGCCTTATATTGCCTTGGACACACCCTATTGCCTGTTGTTTGGTAGCTAGTTGGTCTTGGCGCGTGCCGCTTCTTTGCTGTTGGGTGTGTCGCCATATGCCACCGCTTGGCGTATTGTCGCATGTTGATGTTGGAGATGATTCTAGATTTACTTATCGTCACTTTAAATTCTTTTTAACAACTAAAATTGAATAAGCAGAGGCATCGGTGGGTGATAGATAATATTTGGTTTCCGAACGCCCACTTGTGTCCCGTAAGACCCCGAGTACTTGATACCTGTTCCTTGTTTTTGCGCTATCCACATCCGGAGGTATATGGGACCCCTGAGCCGTAGCTTGATTCATTCTTATTTCTTGGGGCCACAAACTAGTTTGAGGTTTTATTACGATCCTGTACTTATGCCATGCTTTGCTTTATTTACGATTGTGAGGAGCACACTGTATCGCTTAGGTATGCGGAGTGTTTACGCTGTATCGACAAGCCCACCACACTTTGGGTTCCCGTCGCATGTACCATTGGCGCAACCTTGAGGCCGTCTCGAGCTTGTCTACTCCGTTGGTTCTACTCAAAGGTGGCCCCTCAAATATTTCTGAATCCTGTGATTGTTCAGTCGTGAAAGCCTCGTTGGTTTGATTTTTTTCGAGGTTGATCGAGCGTGTTGCTATTGGTGCACCCGCCGGGTAAAACTTTCAAAGCCGTGTCCGCGGATATGGACGACTTGGAGCACAGATCTCGATCATAGACAAGCATAACTAAAGTTTATTATAAATTTGACTTATAATGACTAGTAATCGCTTCACTATAACGGAATGGCTAATAATACGCCACAATTGCTTGTTTGATCGTCGCCATACAAATGTATCGACTAGTAAGTATTGCAACTACAACGAATTGGCTGAATAAAAGTACCAACAACCGCTGGGTTTTATGGGATATCTCATGCTATTCATATCGATTAGTAATTGATGCAACTACAATGAATGATTAACTAAAGTGCCTTGCTTACTTTATCAGGATGATTATCTATACCTGACTAGTAATTACTGCAACGATAACTGAATAAATAAAACTGTCAACGGTGTGAGTTCCTCGGTTGACTTCCTCGACTGGTTCCGAGGGGGAAATGCCAGGATGGGTTTGTTTGGTGTTAGCTTCCGGTTGGATCCGCATAGGTCTTTCTTACCCCTCCTCTGATTAACCGCCAGTTGTATCGAGTCTCTATAGGTTGTTTAGTGCATGCTGCCGCTGCCGCTTCAGTCCACCATACCTATGTAGGCGAGGACCGCCGAATTCTAGCCTCGCTGCAATCGGCCTCGATCGACGCTCCTTCTTTGTTTTCGCTTTGCCCTTTCGGCACCCCTTTTGTTAAGGTGTTTTGAGATCGACGCCGTTAGCGTGGTTACCCTTCGGCTTGGCTGGCAGGGTTATGGACGCCATTGGTTATTCTTCAGAGCTCTTAGCCCCATTTGCATCTTGTCCGTGGTCGGACGCTCCTACCATTTTCAAGGTGATTTGGATCTTTGTACCGTATATCTGTATTTTTGCCTCTTTGAGTCGCTATATATATCTGCTTACGTGGGTCCCATCGAGGACTGTTGTGTAATGTTATTACTTCGTTTTCCACCCACGGAAGTGCTTTGGGCACCTTTGAATCGCTTTATGCGGGTTTGGCGAATTTTGCTCAAACTTGCATAGGTCGATTCGAGGGTGTTACAGTGGTATCGAGCTCATTAGCCGATACATACCCACAAGTCCAAATTTCAGAGGATAACCTAGCTAACGGCAAGTAGAGTGTCAAAACTATTTTGCAAACTCGGTTGAATAGTTCGATTAGGTCTGATTTTACTCCTTACCCTCCGCTATTCTCCTCTTACCTCTCGCGTTTTGAACCGCTCTCTTCCCTTTCTTGAGTCCAGACTTCTCGTGGTTGGGTTTTCCGTCGCACCTTTAGGGTTTCGCTTCCTTCTTCGATAACGGTGTTGCTACATCTGGTCTCCATGCTATCCGAGGAATCCTTCGTCTGTGGTATCATTCTTTGTTCCTTGTTTGTGCCTTCCGGTGTTTGTCCGACGCGACGACATCATCTATGCCAGATCCGATCTGTAGTCGCATCACCCGTTGTTCAAACTCGCTTGTCGAGATCTTCAGTCTGAATCCGAGAGTTGGTTGCATAATTCGCCTATTCGGGTGCAGAGTAATGGTTTGGGTGCGCGATGGACTGATCACCATCCGACTACTCTTATCATTCGCTCTTGTACATCGAATCAGTGGATCCAGCAGTTTTACTCCGTCCACGGAAGTTAGGGGTGGTTTTATTTGTTGATACCTCTACCTTCGACCTGTTGTTCCCGGAGTGTTCTCCCGACGATCACGGACAACGAATTCTTGTTAGTGGTGTCGCGAGTATCTACACAAAGCGAGAAGCCGCAGATCGCCGACCCTTCCTTCCGGTACCATGAGGCGGATCTCGAGGGCGAGATCCATTGTTAGTGGTGTCGAATTGTGGCATCCCGCAAAATCTCTACTAGAAAATCGCGTTGAATTTGTGCATTGCATCGTCATCATCATGCATTGTTTGCCAAAACTATTTTCGAAAACCCCGATTTGTTTTCCAAACGCCCCATTCTTATTCAAACGCCGAAAACCGGGTCCCCGGAATATTTTGTTTTGGCCGCTATTGGTTTGCACACGGCCCGTTTAGAATAAATAAAAATTTAAATTATTTTAATAGGGCGGTGAACGGCCGATTGACGAATCGCCTTCTGAAAAAATCGGTCCATCCCACTGCCCCATCTAATCCTAAACTCACCCAATTATCTACCCACACACCCAAGCCACCTCACCCCGCCCTATAGCGCCACCTCACTTTCCTCAACCTCACCCACCTAGCCTGCCACATGGCCTATTCCTCCCTCTCCTCTCAACCCACTCACCCACACCCACCCAAACCCCACACACACGCCCATTAATATTAACGACACTAAGAAGACGCTGCACCAAGACTGCGTGGCCCACCCCGGCCCTGACCCACCAACCCCTTCCTCCCCGAGTCCATCTTCCTCCTCCTCCTCCTCTCCACTGCCCCGCCTCGCGCTCTCCTCTCTCCTCCTCATTGCTCCCTCCCAGCGCGCACTTTGCCTCCTCCTCCCCGGCCGCCAGCACCATCTCTCGCCACTGCCTTCCCTTTCCCAGGCCGCCTGCACCCAGCCGCATGAAGCGCGCCACGCCGTGGCTCCTCTCCGCCACCGCCCGCCTCCACCTCCCTCGCTTTCTCCGCCACCACCCACGCTTCGCCGCAACCGCCCGCCGCCGCTTCAGCGCATCGGCGCCACCATCGCCGCTGGCTGCCGC
This sequence comes from Avena longiglumis, assembly GCA_030063025.1. Lineage (NCBI taxonomy): Eukaryota > Viridiplantae > Streptophyta > Magnoliopsida > Poales > Poaceae > Avena > Avena longiglumis. Next base: position 165,303,719 of record CP125978.1, on the reverse strand, counting down.
TCCACCATCGCTGCCTGCTGGCCGCCGCCGACCGCTCGCCCGCGCTTTCGCTTCGACGCTTATCGCTGCCGCCCGTCGCCGCCCGCCGCCTCCGCTCGCCATTGCCGCCCTCCGCAGCCCGGCAGAATCCCGCAGACGCCCAGCCCGCCGCTCGTTTCCTGCTAGCTCGCCGTCCCCGGCGTGATCCACGGCCTCGAAAAGGCCTCTCGCCTTTGGCGTGCGCCGCCCAATCTTGGCCTTGTTCTTGTCGGGCTTTGATAAGAGCGGCTGCATGCTTTCCTGAAGCTCCCTCGCTGACCCGATCGTGCTCTGTATGTCCAGGAGCCATCCAGCCCATGCCTCGTTGATGAACGCCAAGGATAGTGTTTTGGTGCTGATGCCATGTGACCAAGACCCCGTGAGACGACAAGACCCTCGCCGGACGCCAAGATCTTTGCCAAGACCTCCTCCGAGTACCATGACCAACCATCGACGAGGAACCGCGAATCGAACCCGGAGTCCTCCGTCACGGAACCACAAGACCTTCGAGGAGAACCGACAAGATCTTCCTAAGCACCAAGAACTTCTTCCGACACAAGCATCCCCACCGAGACCTGGCGACAAGTATTCTTCCCGGACGCCGAGAGCACCCGACAAACGCCAAGACCGCCTCAAGGTTCCAAAGGACCCCGGTGTCGAACCCCAAGTCCCGCACCCGGAAGCGACAAGATCCACTACCCCGGAATCCGAGGACGCTTCCGCCGATCCCGTCGAACCCCAGATCCGAACCTCGCCGTCCCCGGACCCCGAGATCTGCTTCCCGTCGAACCCCGGACCCCGGAACCCCGAGTTCGTCGAGACCCTAATGTGTGAACCCCCCCGAAACCCTATTTCATAACATAATAACAATTTGTCGCTTATTAAATTGTCATCTTGCATGCATATCTGTGGTTTGGGGGCCTTATGCCGATTCACCTAATAATTAAATATGGGGCCCATATGCGGGCAAATCTAGTCTCATATCGGCCTCATTTAAATTGTGTAGCGAACCCGGTGCTATCTTCTACCATGTTAAACAACATTTAATTTGCGGGGTAGTTAAACAACTTGAACCATATGATTACTTGTCGGGACCCCGGTTCCACTTAATATGACCTAATTGCATCGCACCTTATCCATGCCATCCATCATACATGCATCATGCCGATCTTCTGCCGTGTATTAAATATTGCATCCGGTGCTTCTTCTAGTGTTTTGCTTCTTCGCGGATAAGGCCGTTGAGTTGATGTGAGCTTCGCCCCGATCTTCGGATGAACCTTTCGACAATGTTTTCAAAGAGCATCTCCCCTTTCTACCTATCTTACTTTTATAGTCTTTATTCCTCCTGTTGATCTATTGCTACCGTGTTTTGCGATGCTTTAGTTTTCCGTACTGTGATATTCCCCGCAGCCTTATATTGCCTTGGACACACCCTATTGCTGTTGTTTGGTAGCTAGTTGGTCTTGCGCGTCGCCGTCGCTTGCTGTATTGCTGTTGGGTGTCGCCATATGCCACCGTTGCTGATGTATTGCCGCATGTTGATGTTGGAGATGATTCTAGATTTACTTATCGTCACTTTAAATTCTGTTTAACAACTAAAATTGAATAAGCAGAGGCATCGGTGGGTGATAGATAATATTTGGTTTCGAACGCCCACTTGTGTCCCGTAAGACCCAGTACTTGATACTGTTCCTTGATTTTATGCGCTATCCACATCCGGAGGTATATGGGACCCCCTGAGCGAGCTTGATTCATTCTTATTTCTTGGGGCCACAAACTAGTTTGAGGTTTTATTACGATCCTGCACTTATGCCATGCTTTACGCTTTATTTACGACAGCGAGGAGCACCTCATCGCTTAGGTATGCGGAGTGTTTACGCTGTATCGACAAGCCCAGCCACACTTTCGGGTTCCCGATCGCTTCAGCCATTAGGCGAACCTTGAGGCCGCCTCGAGCTTGTCTACTCGCTATGGTTCTACTCAAAGGTGGCCTCTGAAATATTTCGAATCCTGTGATTGTTCATCGTGAAAGCCTCGTTGGGTTTTGATTTGGTTTTTCCGAGGTTGATCGAGCGTGTTGCTATTGGTGCACCCGGCCGGTTAAAACTTTCTCAAAGCCGTGTCCGGATATGGACGACTTGGAGCACAGATTCTCGATCATAGACAAGCATAACTAAAGTTTATTGTTATAAATTTGACTTATAATGACTAGTAATCAGCTTCACTATAACGGAATGGCTAATAATACCCACAATTGCTTGTTTGATCGTCGCTGCGACAAATGTATCGACTAGTAAGTATTGCAACTACAACGAATTGGCTGAATAAAAGTACCAACAAGCTCTTTGGGTTTTATGGGATATCTCATGCTATTCATATCTCGATTAGTAATTGATGCAACTACAATGTAATGATTAACTAAAAGTGCCCATTGCTTACTTTATCGATGATTATCTATACACGACTAGTAATTACTGCGATAATCGAATAAATAAAGCGTCAACGGTGTGAGTTCCTCGGTTGACTTCCTCGACTGGTTCCGAGGGGGAAATGCCAGGATGGGTTTGTTTGGTGTTAGCTTCCGGTTGGATCCGCATAGGTCTTTCTTACCCCTCCTCTGATTAACCGCCAGTTGTATCGAGGCTCTATAGGTTGTTTAGTGCATCTTGCCGCCGCTTGATCCACCATACCTATGTAGGCGAGGACCGCGAATCTAGCCTCGCTGCACTGGCCTCAAGATCGACGCCTTCTTTGTTTTCGCTTTGCCCTTTGTCGGCACCCCTTTTTGTTAAGCAGGTTTTGAGATCGACGCCAAGAAGGTGGTTACCCTTCCGCTTGGCACAAGGTGGTTACGCCATTGGTTATTCTTGAGGCTCTTAGCCCCATTTGCATCTTGTCCGTAGTCGGACGCTCCTACCATTTTCAAGGTGATTTGGATCTTTGTACAGATATTCAGTATTTTGACTCTTTGAGTCGTTATATATATCTGCTCTGTGGGTCCCATCGAGGACCTGTGTAATGTTATTACTTCGTTTTCCACCCGCACGGAAGTGCTTGGTGGGCACCTTTGAATCGTTTCTATGCGGGTTTGGCGAATTTTGCTCAAACTTGCATAGGTCCGATTCTGAGGGTGTTACACAGTGGTAGCACCGGTTGTAGCAAATCCGTGTTGATATATACATATCAACTAGAGCTAGTTACATATGTATACCCAATACCAGCATGGCTTTTAGCCAAGCAAACTAAAAAATTGATGTTGAACTAAACAAATTAGAAGGATAAAGCATTACCAATGCAATTCATTGCTTAGTCCATCCTCCTAAAGAGCATCTGCAAACAGGTGGTTGAAGCGCTGAAATCAACACGGTGAGCAAGTCATCAATCAATAATTTATGCAAGCCGCCCATTATCTAGCTGAGTAAAAAACATTCAATAGAAAATAAGCAAATCTGCATCAAGACTGAAACACACTATCAATCTATAGACAATTTCTTCTAATAGTTACTAAATTTTCTAGCATATAACCAAAGCCATCCTTGCATCAAATGAGTACATGTATGATCTGAAATGCGCCATAACAGTCAAAACCAAAGGGACAATTATCCAAGGAACACCAGAAACCAAGGGGAAGGAAAGCAACTATGTACATAGCTAAAGCATAGCCGCTATATGGGAGTTAATACACATGAATATGTACACTAAAATGTAGCTTTTATTGAAGCTAAATGAGTTCATACAACAAAGCGAAAGATATCCAGTCCCCTTAAATATAAAGGAACAATACTAAGTGGATCAGGCATCTGTCATACTATATAAGTTGATTGCACTCATAATTCATAACAGAGTAGATACATGGAATTATAGCTCATATTTATAAATTTAATCAAGAAAGTAGAAAAGGAAAGAAGAGTATAAACAAGGGAGATTATTATGTACTTCCCACTTACTAGGCAGTAGGCAACAACTGGGATTCAAAGACTGCTAATCTAGAGATTCACAAACCATATGTGACCTGATGAGTGCTTCTCATGGTTCACCCGTGAAATCCTTTTTGAATTAGAATACTTTACCATTATTCAATAAGAGTAAAATAAAGATATTTTAAAGGATTACATCATCTATAAAATATAGAATTTAGGTAAATAGACACACACATCTAGATATATTCTAGATCTTCTTTCTTGACTATATATATTTATATTTTAATAAATTCAATAATAAATATAAAAAACCTATTTTTTCTATTATTTATCTATTAATGTGTATCTGTCCCTAATATGTTTGAATATTATGAAATTAGAGAACTTTGCACGCTTTCTCACTTCATTCGCAAGGAGCTGGATGAGAAGAAACTATCATGTCCATTTTGCAGTAGAGATGGAGGAGTAATCCAATTCATATCATATCCTTGTTGTTTTATGAACCAAAGAGGAAACGAGAGAGGGAAACATCCCATTCACAATCACAAGCCCTATTCTTAATGTTGTGTGCAGAATCTCTATTAAGAAGACTCTCATTTTCAGCGAGACCAAGAAGGAAGGAGCTCTGGCTTAATAATTTCGAAGGGGACGAGAAACACAGTTGAAATATCCGATCCCTAGGGATCAAACCCAGCTTGCTTGAAACACAAGATAGTGTTCGTACCATTGAGCTACACTCAGTTCTCAACAGGCTCTCATTTTGATATTGAATGCTCAAAACTTTTCACTACACAATCCACATAACAGGGTAGTATTAAGAATGATTTGCATTTAACCTAAAAAAAAGAGAAACCTCCGCCAAGTTGACCGGGAGTAAAATTTATAATCTGCACCAAAAGGGACAAACGGAGTAGATACAGAAAATGTAGCTTTTATTAAAGCTAAATGAGTTCATACATCGTAGTGAGAAATACTTGTTCAATATGCATGCAGATACAGGCTTTTATTAAAGCAGCAGTACACAATACTGCTAGAACTTAGGAGGCATGTCTTGGTTTACAGAAGCATAACTTAGGGCTTAAGGGTCACACAAGAGTACATGAGAATGGCTTAGCTCTTCTTTTTTCCACCGCCCTTTCCCTTTCCTAGTAGAACAGATTTCTCCTCCTTGGTCAAATCTGCAAATCTGGTCATTGCCAGCTTAGAATCCGTACCAGCACTGTTCACCTCGTACACACGCCTTGCATTATCACTAAATATCTTGAACCGGCTGGCCATCTCATGACGGTCACGCGATATGCCATGACACTTGCACCAGTGCTCATAGAAGGCCCACATGGCTTCCTTCGACTTGAGTACATTCTCATCAACAGGTGGATTGGGATCTATGTGTGAGGCATGTGGAGCTTCTGACTTGGATCTGGCTCTCTCTTCTTTTTCTGAAATGGGGCTTCCTGTCGTCCAGCAGGCATAGAGTTACAATTTGATTTTTTGGAAAATACGATCATTTGTACTATTGCTCTCGGCAGGGTTAATTTGATTGGACTTGGTGCAAGGCAGAGCTATTACAAAAAATTATCAGTTGGTATTACTAAATCAAACGACATGCTTGTTAGAAGTGTGGTGATTAGAACAACTCCTAATGAGTAAGGTCCAAATCCCTGCCAGTTTATTCAACTATATATCTAATGATAATAAGAAATTATATGTGAATTTCATCAGGTATTAAATTCTGAAGCATTCGTATCGAAATTAAAAAAACCAAATTCTAGCTAGGGATTACCTGCAGGGGAAATACGGATGGCGGCAGCAGGGCGACCTCCACCTCCAATGGCTGAGGGAGAGGCACGGGTTGCGAAACCTGCCCTCGCGAGCTTGGACACGAGGGAAGCCATAGCCTAGGTCGGAGCGGATAGGAAATTAGGGTTTGTTCGCGGCGAGCGAGGCCGTTGGACTTGGATCGCTGTCGCCCGGATCCCTATCTATCGCTTGCAGCGAGTACTACTTGTCCCGCTCAGGTCGAGCTGCTCCCCGGCCGGAAGCCCACGGAGAGCCGGCCTGGAAAAGATTGCGCCGCTGGCACGGGTGGAGCTACTATACTATAGGGCCCGTTCGGCAACGCACCACTTCGTATAAATCCGTCGCAGCTCCGAGCCACTCGCGCTCTCCGTATCGAGAGGACGGATCAGTCAGCGTTCGGCTCGCTCGGCTCTGTGTGAGCATGGACCGCCAGATCAATCTAGGCAGATGGAGCCTAGTTTGGACGGTAAAAATTGATCCAGCTTGGTGAAAGCTTTATGCTGATAGGCTATGAGCCCACTAGACACTAGTGCTCCTCGCATCGTGCAAGCTCGTGGTCTAACTCGAATTGATCGACTGATCACCGTGGTGATCACCGTGGTGGTCGGAACGCAGCCACACGTACCTCTTCCAAACATGCTTTGGCTGGCTATATATATAGTAACCATCTGAAACTGCTGTTGGGCCAGAAAACACATCGTTTAAACAAAAAAGAGAAAACAAGGCCGATAACAGTGGCTCGGCGAAAACGAGGATGACCTGCGAATCGCTGCGTCCTTCGGATAAATTGACCACGCTTCTAGCACTCAAGCGTCGCGTACCAACAACACCTCCAAGAAGGGAAGCGTGCCGGACTAATCCTCGGGTTTCTCCCGACGCGCTCGGTGGGAACAGATACTCCTGACGCCCTTCAAGAAGGCCGGGGACACCCGCAGGTGTCACCGCGTCGGTGTCGGACGACAAGGATTTCTCCCGATCTCTCAAAAAACCACGCCCCAGGATGCTTCGTCTGGCTCCACCCCGCTCTCCGCCCACCTACACACGCCACCGTGGTTTTGCAGTCACCCCCGCCGTCTCACCGTGACCCACGTTGCGAGGCTGGTACGGCAAAAAATAAGAAACTTCGGCGGGGTTGGCAGTACAGTAACATGCGGGAAGGAACTACCTCCATCGCCGGATGGCGATAGCCGACCGGATGTAGCAACATGGGCAAACCAGACCCTCCCTTCCCCGGCCGAGCCCAAATGGACTCGTGAAGCCCCGCTGCCACACTGCAACAAGGGTATCACTGACGCCGCCAGCCCTAGAGCTAGTCTCTACTCCTCCGTTCACCAGCGGATCCACCTCCATCACGATCCCGCCAAGGAGCGCCGTCACTACCGTGCTCACCCGGCCAATCGATGATCGTCGGTCGAGGACCACCAGGGCCACCACCCCAATCATCCCTTTGACAAGCACATAAACAAAGGGGCCCGCAGACAGCGAAAAAGGCGGTGGCGGACCCCACAGCCAAGACAACACCTCCATGCCGCGGTGAGTCGCGTCTGATCCCGTTAGGTTTGACCATGGCACAGCCACGAGCCCATCTGCCTAGGCGGCCCCACACACGGGCGAAGGTGGACTTGGCCTCCTCGAGAGCCAAGCACGACAATGACCAGCCCGTCAGCCTAGATCGGGTCCGCCGCCCAGATTCGGCGACAGGGCTCGGCCGCCACCACCACCCGCCGCCCGCTACCTCCCGCATCCACGGACCGGCGCCACCGGGTCGCCCAACCGCCGCGCCTAAGATCCGTAGGGGCTCGGGGCCCTCCGCCCGGCCCTATTATTCGCAAGCCAACCCCACCGCCTCTAGCTCAGAGGCGCCCCACGCCCGCCGGTCTACAGCCTTAAGGCCTCGCCGCCTCACTGAAGCCACCAGTGGTCACGCCGCCCTGTCCTGGTTCCACTAGCGCCGGGTAGAGAATGGCTTCCATCACGTGGGCTTTGCCCTGCGGCTCACGCTGACGGTGGCAAGAGGAAGGGTGGGGTAGGGAGGGGCGCGGAGGAGTACGGCCCATCGCCTCTTCGGTTGCCCACGGGGGAGCGACGCTGATGATGCTCGACGTGGCACTTCGTTGGTAACCCCAAGTGCAGGGTGTGTGAAGAGCAAGCAGCAAGTTTTCCCTCAGTCGAGACCGAGGTTATCGAACCAGAAGGAGAAAGGAAACGTCACACAGGTGTTGCAAACAACGTGGAGACCTGCACAACATAAACTCAAGACTTTGCCCCAACAAATCAGTGAGGTTGTCAAGCTCACCGGTTTGCTGTAACAAAGGATTAAACGTATGGTGTGAAAGGTAATGGTTTGCAGCAAGTAAACAAGTAACAGTGGAAGATGTATCAATGGTAAAGATTGGTCCAGGGTCCATAATTCACTAGAGGTGCTCTCCTTAGATAAACAACATGACATGAAGGGTAAACAAATTACAGCGGGGCAATTGACAGGAACTGAGCAAGGCATTACAATGCAATTACTAGCCAGAAAGATCCTATGAGGCTGATTGGGCAATACAACAATATACATAGACCGTCATCCAACTGCATCTATGACTAGAAGTCCACCTTCAGGTTATCATCTGAACCCCCTCCAAGATTTAAGTTGCAAGCAATGTATAACTGCTAAGCAAAGTGTGTAAGGTAAACAGTCCACATGTTCCATGAACAAGAGACCGTTGTTTTCTCCCTAGTAGCAACAACACATCTACAACCAAAGATATTTCTGTCACTTCCCTTGGAAACTAGAGGCATGAACCCACTATCGAGCATAAATACTTCCTCTTGGAGTCACTAGCAACTACTTGGCCAAGATAACCACTAGCAATGGAGAGCATGCAAGATCACAAACAACATAGACATGATAGAATCATCAATATAAAACAATTAATCAAACCAACATAATAATCTCAATATCCATCGGATCCCTGCAAACACAACATGCATGATTACAAATAGATTAGATCTTGATTATGAACGGAGCTCATAAGATCTATACATGAAAGCACAAAGGAGGAGATACAACCATCTAGCTACTACATGGACCCATAGTCCAAGGTGGAACTACTCACGAATCATACCGGAGAGAAGGCCTCCAGGATGATCTCCCCTTCGGCAGGGTGCCGGGAAGAACTTCAGATCCCCCCGATCTAGGGACGATGGTGGCGGCGGCTACAGACGGTTTCGTGGATTTCTGATCGGGTACTCAGGATTTCTGTATCGGGGGCTTCTTATAGGCGAAGGGGGAGACCGAGGCGGCGGCTAGAGGGGGCAAACCCTACCCAGGCGCGGGGTAGGGCCCACCCGCGCCTAGGGGGTTTAGCCGCCCTGGTATGCCTCCTCTTCTCTCCTCTGGACTTCTTATTCCCCACGGAAAGTTATTGACTTTGGCGTTTGTCCCGTCCAATTCCGAGAGTATTTATTTACTAACTTTTCTGAAACCAAAAACAGGCATCTGATACTGTTGCAACTTTTTAATAGGTTAGTACCAGAAAACATGTAAAAAGCACCTCAAAGTGTGGATAAGTAAAGCAAAGTAGATACTAAACAAGCATGGAGCATCAAAAATTATAGATACGTTTCCAACATATCAAGATCCCAAGCTTAACTCCTGCTCGTCCTCGAGTAGGTAAGTGATAAAAGAATAATTTTTGAGGTGACATGCACCCTCACAATAAAGATCCAACCATTTGCAAGCATTGAAAGCTGGGATCAAAGAACTCTAAACATATGCATGAAAGATGGAGTTCTAACAATAGGACATAGTAACTATGCATGCAACATGGCAAGCTACAAACAAAGATCATGAATAATATGTATTGAAAAACGTTTGTTTGTTTCACATGCAGAAAACATAGCATAGTGGTAATCAGTTTGTCCATCATAGAGTAGCAATATAATGCATAGGACACCTGCAAAGTTCACAAGGGTGACTAGAAACAGATAGCACATGAACACGTAATAACTCAATATGCATCAATTAATAAGCTTTGGAACATTGCACACAGAATGACAACTATGCTCTCTTAATGGTGCCTAAAGGTAGAAAGTGGAGACTCAAATAATGGTGGAAGAAAGGCCTTTTTGTAAAGGAAGCAAGGATTACAAGTTTCAAAAAGAGCTTCCAAAAATTATGGTACTAGTTAGCTTTCAGCCCTCATTGCCCCTATCATAAGCATCTTGAAGTGGTTAAGGTTAAAGTGGCAAAGCTGGAGTGTATGCTTGACGAAGTATAAGTTGGCAATATCATGCCCCTTGAATACGAGGGCCACACCTCATGCATACTCAACTTTGGGTTCAGGTAAGTTCTTGTCACTATAAGTATTTGCATATCATTGAGAACCATGGGTACCCTTGCACATGACACATGAGCTTTCCCATAACCAAAATGACAAGGCAAGCGCATAATGAGCATCTCAGCAATTCTTCTTATGTACCATGGGAATATGGTGCTTTTCTCTCTTTCCTCTTTTCTCAATGTGTCTCTTTTTATAAGAAGAATGCTTCATAGATGTCACTATGGTGATCTTTGCAAGTTTACACCATGATTAGGCATGGCTTAGGCTAGCAGCTGCATTTCTCTAACATGATACAAACTCCATGGACTTACAAGTTCCCTCTTTATTTCACACCGGTGACATCCATAGACAAAAGAACATGATATCAACTGAGTGCAACAAGGTACAAGTGCAATGTTGAAAACGTTCCCCGTGACAGCACGGTTCTGCTAATTTCAACTTATAAGTGCAAGCATATACAACAAAGTTGTCACAATGCTTCAAGTTTATTAGGGGCAAAGAATAAAGTGTGCCATCAAGTTCGTGAGGGCTTTAATCACTAAGTTCATAACAAAATAGTTTTTTAATTGGAAGATAGATGAAAACAAGAATATACTTTGGAGTGGTGTAACACACCATGCATAGGAGTTTATAGTGGACACTTTGGAATAATTTGGTTTTTTGGGAGTTGGAAGCATGAGTAGAACTTACTCATACAAGTGGAGGCTAGCAAAATACTGGGAACAACCAACTAAGAGAGCAATAATGACCAAAATTATGCAATGCAACAAAGCAAACTAATCAAAGCAAAGAGTGGTACTACAAGTCAAGGACTAAATGATCATAGAGGCTAATGGTGACTTGTCATAGTCATAACATGGTGTGATCATGTGCCAAGTCAACCCAAGCAAAACATCAAAGGAGAATACTACAATACTATGCTTTTGCATGCTAAAACAATGCATAATTTCTTCAAGGCACACTAAGCAATCCCAATTGTTTGGAACAAGACATGCTTCAACAATATTCACTAAGCATAATGCTAAAACAACACCTAGCATGTAATGCTAAAGTCTAAGTCACAGTCAATGCAAGCTCTGCTTGTACTTCAAGCAAGAACTTACTACTTCTTTCCAAACACCAAGCAAACTTATTTGCAAAACAACACAACGAGAACGGGGGTCCAAACTACTAAAGCAAACTAAAAAAACTAAGCAAAGCAAACAAAAACTAAGACGCTCCAAGAACAACACAGCTGTGCATGAAACAATAAGAACAAAGTGTCTAGACAGACCTGAGCTTTTTATTGATGAAGAAGGGGATGCCTTGGGCATCCCCAAGCTTTGACGCTTGTACTTCTTGGATATTTCTTGGGGTGACACCAGGGTGGCATCCCCAAGCTTAATATTTTTTCCATTCTTCATCTCATTGCATCATTCTCTCTCTACACCTGAAATTTTTCCTTCATACAAAACTTCACACAATCTTCATTAGCTTATTCAAAAGATATTATACCACTGGCAAAGCTTTAGAATAGCAAGGCTTTTCACTAAAAACACAAGCTACTGTAGTAACTCCTTCAAAGAAACTCAATTTACCTGAAGAGATCTCAAAAAGGAATCAATAAGAAGCAAATGCAAATAATGGCAGAAATCTGTCAAAACAGACCAGCAAGTAGAATTTTTTTCGAACATCTTCTGTTGCTCAAATCAAAAAGTGTTGAACTAATGGAAGTTATCCAACATACTGGTGGATTTATTCATAAATTTTTAGCTGAATCCGACTTACAGAGCCTCCTCACGTATGTTTTTGGTGGAGGACAGAAATCTGTTTCGGGACAGCAACTTTCCAAATCTTAGTTCCCTCTCATTAGAGGTTATTCTTGGCACAAAAAGCAAACAAAAAGGATTAGGATAGGTCATTACATGTAACCAGGTTCTGAAAGACCGTGGCCTCTGTGACATGCCAATCCTCGGATCGGTTCATTGGCCCACAATAGAGTAAGATAGATAATCATAGCAAAATAACCGTGTATCATGATCTACAAAGATCGAGAGTACCATTATTACAATGAAAGCTTAGCGTAAATCTAGCTCAAATTATTCAGGTAGCAACATAAACATATTAATCCTCCAATCTTCAAATTGCCCACAAGCGAACAAGTGCCGAGTGGAGTACCGTGGCCTATAACGATCAATCAGAATCGGAATATCCTGCAACATGAAACGTAGCAGCCCCGAAGGGTCAATACATGGAATGTATGGCAAGTAGAGCTAGTAAAGGAGACAATAGTACTAACATCTACATGCATATCTGGCAAGTGGAGCGTGTGTCCGCTTGCATTTGCAAATACATTTGTCCTACTTTCATAAACAGTTTTAAATTTTCTTTGAAAAGATCCCAATTAAGTTAACCCAACAATGTTAAAGCAATTATGAAGTTAGAATGAGCGAGAAACATGTCATGGAATCAATATCTAGTAACTCGGATGTCCATAAGGGACACGGCTAATCGATTAGATTATACACTCAGAGGTTAGTACACTTTACCCATGTGACTTGGCCACCAAACTGTACCATCACTCTCATTTTGGGTGATTGTAACACCCTGAATCGGACCTATGCAAGTTTTAGCGAAACCCAAACCCGCAAAGCGATTCAAAGGTGCCACCAGCACTTTTCAGTGGTGGAAAACGGCAATAATAACATTACACAACGGTCCTCGATGGGACCCTGAGCAGAATATATATATATATATATATATATATATATATATATATATATATATATAACGACTCAAAGAGTCAAAATACGTATATAATATACAAAGATCCAAATCACCTTGAAAGCGATAGAGCGTCTGCTACGGACAAGATGCAAATGGGCTAAGAGCCTCAAGAATAACCAATGGCGTCCATAACCCTGCCTAGGCTGCCAGGAAGGGTAACCACTAACGCCGATCTCAAACTGCTTAAACAAAAGGGTGCCGACAAGGGCAAAGGAAAAAGAGGCCAAGTCGAGGCCAAGACACGGCGAGGCTAGAATTGGCGGTCCTCGCCTACATAGGTATGGTGGATCAAGCGGCACGGCATGCACTAAACAACCTATAGAGACTCGATACAAGGCGGCGATCGAGAGAGGATGAGAAAGTCCTATCCGGATCCAACATGATACTACCATCAAACAAACCCATCTGCGCTTTCCTCGAGACCAAACGAGAAGTCAACCGAGGAACTCACCATTGGCAGTTTACTTATTTGGTTATCGTAGCAATTACTAGTCAGGTATAGATAATCGTCCGATAAAGTAAGAAGTGGGCCCTTTAGTTAATCATTCCGTTGTAAGCAGAATTACTAATTAGATCTGAGATATGATATAACCCAAAACCCCAACAGTTGTTGATACTTTCATTTAGCCATTCCGTTGTAGTTGCAATACTTACTAGTCAGTACAATGGTGCATAGCGACACTCAAACAAGCAATGGTGGGCAGTATTAATTAGCCATTCCGTTATAGTGAAGCTGATTACTAGTCATTATAAAGTCAAATTTATAGCAATAAACTTTAGTTATGCTTGTCTATGATCGAGATATCATGCTCCAAGTCGTCCATAATCGGACACGGCTTTCGAAAGTTTTATCCGTCCGTGCACCAATAGCAACACACGCTCGATCAACCTCGGAAAACCAAAACAAAACCCAACGAGGCTTTCATTGAACAATCACAGATTCAGAAATATTTCAGGGGCCACCCTTGAAGTCTACCATAGCAGTAAGCTAGCTCCGAGACGGACCCAAGGTTTGGGTGGGCGAACGTGGAACAAGAACCCAAATGAGCTTGTCGACATCATGAATCGTGTCCCGATCCTAACAGACAGTGTGCTCCTCGCACAATCGTAAATACATAAGTAGCATGGCATAAGCACAGGATCGTAAATAAAACCTCAAACTAGCTTGGCCCCAAGAAATAAGATGAATCAAGCTACAGCTGGGGGGTCCCATATACCTCCCGGATGTGGATAGCAGCGATAAAACAAGGAACATGTATCAAGTACTCGGGGTCCTATGGGACACAAGTGGCGCTCGAAACCAAATATTTTCTATCACCCACCGATGCCTCTGCTTACTTCAATTTTAGTTGTTAAACAGGAATTAAAGTGCGATAAGTAAAACTAGGATCATCTCCAACAACAACATGACAATTCATCAACAAGCGTGGCACTTGACAACACGCATAAAGACACTTGAGCAAGCGACGACGCGCAAGTCCAACTATCTACCAAACAATGTAATAGGATGTGTCCAAGGCAATATAAAGGCTAGGGATATCACGTGCGAAAAACTAGAGCATCGCAACACGAGATAGCATTAGATCAACATGAGGAATAAATACTATAAAAGTAAGATAGGTAGAAAGGGAGATGCTACTTTGAAAAGATTGTCGAAGGTTCAACCGAAGATCGGGTCGACACTGCATCAACTCAACGGTCTTATCCATGAAGAAGCAAAACACTAGAAGAACAGGATGCAATATTTAATACTACGGCAGGAAGATCGGGCATGATGCATGTATGATGCATGGCATGGTGAAGGTGCAATGCAATTAGGTCATATTATGGAACCGGGGTCGACAATTAATTAGATGGTTCAAGTTATTTACCTACCCGCAAATTAAATGTTGTTTTAACATGGCAAGAGATAATACCGGGTTCGCTACACCAATTTAAATGAGGCCAATATGAGGCTAGATTTGCCCGCATATGGGCCCCATGTTTGATTATTAGGTGAATCGGCATAAGGCCCCCAAACCAATGATATGCATGCGAGATGAATGACAATTTAATATGCGACAAAGGTTATTATGTTATAAAATAGGGTTAGAAAGGGTTCACATTAGGGGTCTCACGATCTTGGGGTTCCGGGGTTGGGTCGGTCTCGTGGTTCAGGTTCGTGGTCGGTCTCGGGATCGTTCTCGGGTAGCGGGGTGAATCTTGGCGTATCCGTGGTCTTCGGTCGTGTTGTCGGTCTTGTCGTTACGAAGATCTTGGCGTTCAGGGAGGACTTGGTCGGTCGGGACAGCGGATTCACAGGTCGGTGCCGTTCTATCGTTGCGAGGATCTTGTCGGGTGGCGCCATCGAGTCGATCTTGGCGTCCGGGGTTCGTCGGGTTGAGGGTTCCGTGTCGAAGGCCTTGGCGTTGCCTCCTCGTGATGGTCTCGGTCGAATCGGAAGAGAGCTTGGTGGTCTTCACGTTCGGACTTCGCCTCGAACGGCTGCGTCGCGAGATCTTGGGTTTCGATACCATCTCCTTCGGTTCGCGGGATCGATGGTGACTTGGCGGGTCTTTGGTCATCACGGCAGGACTCGATCGGGCTTTTGATCCGACCTTCGTCTTGGAAGAAGATCTTGAGGTCTCGGCACAACATCGAACCGATGTAGATGTTGGACGAACTTGTCGGGCTCGAGTGACTTGTAATAATCCTACCGAAAGCACGCACGCTAGCAGATATACACCAAACGGGCGGAACTAAAAGAGGACGCCACCAGCGCATACCAGAGCCGGAAGAGCGCTGCAGCTCGCATGGCGGGCGGAGCAGGGCAGACGGACCCGCCACGGACGGGACCAAGCTTGGCGTTCGAGGGCGAGAGCTCGCCGGAGATGGGGTGAGGGAGCGGCCGAGGGGAGGAGGGCTGGGCGGAGGAGGAGCACGGCGGGCGCGGACTTGGCGGCAAGGACGCGGCACAGGGGAGACCGAGGAGGACGGGGTGGACGGCGGCAGGCGGCCCGACGGTGAGGAGGCGCTCGGAGACGGGGTCCCGCGGCCGGAGGAGGGTCGGCGGTGGCGAGAGGAAGGCAGGCTTGCGGAGCGCATGAGGCTGGCAGAGAGGAGGTGGGGAGGGCGCTGGAGCTTGAGCAGCGGGCGGTGAGGGCAACAGCTCGGGCGGAGGAGCTCGGGGACAGGGAAGCAGTGGCCGGGCGGCCTCGGCTCGAGGCGGTCAGAGGAGGCGAGGTGGTGGCCGGAGAGGCAGTGGGTTGACAGACGAGGCGGGAAGGCGTCTGCGGTGGTGGGAGGTGCTGGCGGGCGCGGAGGGGAGGGCGGACGACGGAGCTCGCCGGCGGTGGCGGGGTCCGTGGTTGCAGAGGAGGGCGCAAAGGGCGAGGAGGTTGAGGAGAAGAGAGAAACGGGGAGGAGAGAGGGGCACATGCGGAGAGGTGGGGTCAGGGGTGCAAACAGGTGGGACGCTGGTCTAGGGGTGGGCTGGGGCCAGCTGGGTGCGTGTGTGGTGGTTGAGGCCAGTGTGAGTGGGTTGAGGCAGCCTAGGTGGAGAGAGGGTGGGTAGGTGGCAGGTTACGGTTGGTTGGGGAGAGAGGAGGTGAGGTGGAAAGAGGCATTGGTTGGGGTGAGGTGGAGGGCTGGGTAGGTTAGTTGGTAGTCGTAGGATTAATAGGGTGGCATTATATTTCGGGTGGTGGATTGTCATTCGGCCCGTTCGCTGCCCACTAAAACAATTAAATATTTTATTTAATTCAACAAGCCTTTTGCAAACTAATAGCAGACGAAGTTAAAATATTCCGGCGACCCGGTTTTGATATTTGAATAGAGATGGGGCGTTTTAGAAAACAAAACGGGCTTTGCGAAAATAGTTTTAGACAAACAACATATGATGATGACGATGCAATGCACAATTCAACGCGATTTTCTAGTAGTGGTTTTGCGGGATGCCACAGTGATGATAGGGAGAAGGCCAAGAAGAGATCGTTTCGAAGTAGCTCCTCAATCCCGACGCGCACCGGTCCAACCTACCAAAATTCTACATCTCTGGATACGCGGGTTCGAGTTACCACAACCTACTAAGTCCAACCAACCGTCCATTTCATTATTGGCACATGATTGTACACGTAAGCTACACAATAAAGAAGCCAATCGTTCTCTCTTGATACCTGGGTGCCTTTTCGCAATGAAACCACCAAAATTTATCAATACCATCACACCCAGGGGGTTCATTGATTAAGTTGTTTTAGTTTTCACAAACCAATACTTTGAGAAAACAAGTACCAATGATGTAACCCAGCCCTCGTTCAACAAAGCACGGCTAAGCACATCTACCAACGGTGGTTCATCTACAAAGAGGGTCCTACCACATAATAGGACATAGCATAGCGATAGTATCATCCTACACATGCATCTACAAAATACGACAATGCATAGAAAATAGTAGGACGATATCATGAACAAAGTAGCATCTACTTGCCTTGGTTGTAGCGGTCTAGAGCACAATCCTCACGAGCAAGCGTTGCACTCAACACAATCTACACGATACAATTGCAATCATAAACAAACAATCCACAACATATGCAACACATATGATGCATGAATGCAAGAACGGCAAGTGAATTGGTGCTACAGCTGCACCACATAGTTCTAATCCATAATACTACCAATACAATGCATGGAAAATAGATTTGGCGCTAGGAAAACTAATAGCCAAAAGTAATGCTCCAAACTAGAGCTAGAACTTAAATAATTCACTACCGGTAGTATACTGTTCTTAAAATCTTGGAAATATTCTACCGCAAAGGCATCGCTGAATAGAAACAGTACCAATTGGAATTACTCAAAAAGGAATTATAAAACTCCCCGAGTAATTAAAACACTGCAGAAAGCCATTAGACAAATACTGCAGAAGTTTTACTGTAAGACTACCTTTTAATTCACGATGAGATTCTCCTCGTTCATATGAGCTCAGGGACATATCACACGCGACTTTTGGAGTTACGGATCTTTTTTCTAAATTATTACTCCGAAAAGGCCACTAACTAGTTTGATTAAACTGTACTAAACCTGACAGTAAAAGTCTGAATCAAAGCAACAGAGAGATTCTACACGACTCACTGAACTCGTACATATTTTATTTGCAATTTTTGGCCAAGCGGTTGAATTTTCACGCACTTTACAAGATTCTACCCAAATCTGCCAACCAGCGATTAACTAAATTGACCTACCAATCGTATCGCTTGATCGGCCTTCAGCGCCTGATCGTCAACGCCCGGGATGTCATCAGTCAACGAACGCATCTAAGCCGCTGATCTGAGATCCGACGGTGGCTGCAACGGTCTTACCGGAAACGGATGGCGTAAACGGACTCGGAAGGTGCGGCGAGCTCCGGACGGCGGTGGCGATTTATCGATCCGGCGACGCGTTCTTCCCCGCACGACGTACACGCGTCAACTACGGGTCGACACTAATTTTGCGCTGCTGAGGCAAGGCGCACAGACGCGGCGCGTATGATGCATGCATGCGCATGCATGCGTGGCGACGCTGCGACTAATCGCAGGCGCTGCCAGTGCGTCGAACAGCGAAGGGCGACGCAGCTGGCGTGCGGCAAGGCTGCGCGGCGGCGCGGCATATGCTGGCGGGCGGCAGCGGCGCGCGTTGGGTGGCGGCAAATTTCGTGAAGTGGGCGGGTAAGTATATGCGGCGGCGAGCGCGGCAGCTTCTTATGGGCGGCGATGTACAAGGCGGCGAACCGAGGCGGCTGCGGAAGGCGCGTATGCTGCCGGGCGATGGCGGCGGCGTGGAGCCAGGCGGCGCAGAGCTGGGAGGCGGGCGAGATACAGCGGTGGCGGAGGGGAGTACTGGGCGTGGCGGAGTCGGCGCCGGGCGACGGGAGGCGGGTGGCGGCGCGCCGGAGGCGGCTATTGGCGGCAGCACAATCCCGGGAGGCGGGGTCATGGGTGGGCGGGCGATCCGGGCAAAGGGCACGGTTCTCGAGGCCTGTGGTCCTTTGTGGCCCTTTGCTGAAACCTAAATCAAACGGTGCGGAATCGATTGACTGAACTCAATCGGTCCGGATTTTCGGACCGTTTTCCGGCTGTTTACTAAAACGTCCAGTCTTTTGCATACGAACTCCATTGGAGCGATTCTCGCCTACGGGTTCAGACGCGAGGGCACAACCTTCAGTCAAGTTTGCACGAAAACTCGAACCTATAGGGGTTGTTGTAAGACACTCCAAAGCTCATGCAGGAACCTCGGGTTTAAACAAAATAGGGTTTTGAAGGTGGCATTCCGAACCTTTCTACTCGGCGTTTGCATGGAAGATATGATGCAATGACATGAATGATATGCAAGACCAAATCTAAAATTTGGGATGTGACAAGACTAACCTCTTAAGATGAATCTCGCCTTAGATTGGCGCTAGCAAATAGGTGTGGGTAGTCCTTCGGATGTCATCCCCACGCTCCCAAGTGGCTTCCTCGTGATTATTGGTGGCTCCACTGCATTTTTGCAAAACTTTGATTGTCTTAATGCGGGTAGTCCTTTCTGCTGTCTCCGCATCTTGACCGTTTCTCCTCATAGGTCAAGTCATTCTCCACCGAACCTCCTCTAGCAACGGTGTCTCTCAATGGTGTATCCACCATCTCCGGATGGCACTTCTTCACTGGATACGTGGAACACGTTGTGAGCAATGGATGTAAAGAGCCTCCGCAACTCAATCGATAAGCAACTTCTCCTTTATGCATAAGACCCGATACGGTCCAATGAATCGAGGTGCGCTTTACCCTTAATTCCAAATCTCTTGATTCAAGTGGCGACACTCTAAGGTATGCTCTATCACCTATCTCATACACCACTTCCTTGCGCTTGGCGTCGGTAGCTCTTTCCGCCTTGATTGTGCTACCTTCAAATGCCTCTAATCAAGGCGAATATCTCCTCAAGATCCTTGATCAAATCAGCCCAAACAATCGACGTTCTCCTTCCATCCCATAGCAATGGTGTTCGACACTGCTTTATATAGCACATCGAACGGTGACGCCTTGATGCTGGTTTGGTAGCTGTTGTTGTAGGAAAACTCCGTACGGCAAATTCTCATCCCAACTAGATCCATGAGCCAAGGCGCAAGCTCAAAGATGTCCTCCAAAATCTGATTCACCCTCTCGGTACGCCCATCATTATGGGGTGAAACTGTGCAAACTCCAATCTAGTACCAAGTGACTTGTGGCCGGAAGGCCGGCGCGAGGTAAATTGGTGCCTCTGTGACACGATACTCTTGGGAACTCCGTAGGCACACACTGTCTATGTAAATCTTGGCCAACTTTGCACTCGTATAAATCGTCTTCACCGGTATAAAGTGGGCTACCTTGGTCAAATGGTTGACCACTACCCAAATAGAGTCATATCCTGACCTCGTCACGGGCAATCCTGATAAAGTCCATTCCGCTCTATCCCACTTCCAATCCAAGCACTGAGTAATGGTTGCGTAAGTCCCTGTCACGGTGTTCTGCCTTTACTGGAGCTACATACATCGCATAGGGGCAATATGTCTACCGCGATGTCTCCTTCATGTTGTTCCACCGTATCTGTCCTTTAGGTCCATGTACATCTTCGTATTGCCCGGATGTATGGACTACGGGCGAAGTCATGAGCTTCTGAGAATCAACTTCCTTATCTCGGGATGTGAGGGGCGCTTTAAAGCGATCTCGTCCACAGTTCCTTGCTCATCTCGCGGAATTCCCTTGCTCGACCTTCCTTCATCTTTTCATTAACTTCATCTATCTCTTTGTCTCCGGGCCTTCATGATCCCTGTCACATGCGTTGGTTGAGACTTCCATTGTTGCTAAATTACCCTTGGATACTACCTCGATCTAAGGTCCTTGAATTGCTTGCACAAGTCTCGAGCAATTCACCGGTGTCAATCCATTGGCATAAACCTTCCGGCTGAACATCGGTTCATTGCGGTCAGATTCATATCATAGTCCTTGATAAGTTCCAACCATCTCCTTTGTCTCATGTTCATTTCCTTTTGTGTAAATATATGTTTTCAAGCTCTTGTGGGCGGTGCACATCACAGTGTTTTCCCATTAAGTAATGCCTCCATACCAGGCGCATGAACCACCGACGCTAACTCCAAGTCGGTGTGTGGGGTAATTCCGCTCATGGTGCTTGAAGTGTCGCGAGGCATATGACACTACTCTCCCATCTTGCATGTTACACTACCAAGTCCTAGCCGAGAAGCATCACGGTACACTTAAATCCTACAAGATCTGGTAAACATAGAACAGCGCGATCACTAGTCGGCGCTTACATTTCTGGCTGGCTTCACATGGCGTCGACCATTCAAACTTCCTCTCCTTCTTGAAGTTCGGTCATCGGCTTAGCAATCTTGGAAAAGTTTTCTATGAACACTCCTATAATATCCGATGTAAGTCCCAAAAGCTTAGAATCTCTCCCGCATTCTTGGTGCTTCCCACTCGGTCCTGCCCCGGTCACTTTGTTTGGATCAACAACGTTCCTTCTCACGACACTACGTGTCCAAGAAACCCAACCTTGATGTTAAGCCAAATTCACACTTCTTGAATTTGGCATAAAGCTTGTGTTCCCTCGACTTCTCCATAATCAATCGCGGATGTTTCTCATGCTCGGCATCATCCTTGGAATATATCGTTATGTCATCAATAAACACCACCACGAACTTGTCCGTACTCCATAAATACCTTGTTCATCATGGTCATGTAGTATACCCGAGAGCATTACGTTAGTCCAAAAAGACATCAACTGTATACTCATATAAACCATACCTAGTGGTGAAGGCGGTTTGGTGTACATCCTCCCGGATCTTCAATTGAAAATAGCTAGATCACGGATCAATCTTCTTTGAACACCTTGCTCCTTCCGGTTGATCAAATGTCATTTATGTTGGCGAGGGTACTTGTTCTTAATGGTTACTTCATTGTTGTGACGATAGTCTACCACTAATCTCTTGGTGTTGTCTTTCTTCTCCACAAACAACAGGTGCTCCCCATGGCCACTAGGTGAATGAATCCCTTTCCAGCTGTTCCTTCATTGTTTCTTCAATTCCTTCAGCTCATCGACATCCATCTTATATGGTTTCTTTGCTATTGGTCCTGTTCAGCGGTCGATAAGAAACTCTACATCTACTGTCGGGTGGCATGCACGGCAGCTCTTCGGCTCGTCGGGTAATCCCTAATCAGCACTTTTGATGTCCATACTAACCCTTTAAGAGAATTCAACTTACACTCTCGGTTAGTGCACCGACTTGATCTAATCCTCTTACCATCAAGGGGTTTTGAGTGAAACAGCTCATGCACAATCTATGTGTCCCCATGCATAGACATCAATCCATACCGAATGACATCTAATCCTGTGAATCGAACACTACTAAATGTGCAATGAAGTTGTGTGTTCCAATCCTCCACAGTCAAGTCGGCATCCCACTAGCTATCATATCTCCTCGGTGAACTCACTCTAATAGACCTTTCCTTAGACTCGGTAGGTAACTTATACTTATCCACAAATGCCCTTGATATGAATGAATCGATGCACCAGTATGTCGAAAAGTATAAGTGCGAGGGTAAGTGTTGATTGAGAACTTACCAATCACAAGGTCGAGCTCATGGAATCTCCTCCACATTCATGTGGTTCACGTGGCCTTCTACATGGTTGGCTTGAGTCCTTTCTTCTCGGACGGTTATCGCATAGTGTCCCTTGCACTTGAAGCCACGTCACCTCACTCGGATCCTTCTTCACGAAGTTGCGATCACAGTTGCGGTCATGTCCACCGTGTCCTCCAGTGGTGAGTGTCCTCCTTGTGGTTGTGGTGGCTGCTCCTATGGTTGTCATGGCGATGTCCATCGCTGGCCGGTCATGGCTCCATAGTCACTTCCTCCATGCTTGGAGTATCCATCATATGAAGTGCGAGTCTTGTGGTGTGAACAGTGGTGATTGTTGTTCTTTCTCTTGAGGTTCTCCACTTGCTTGTGCTTCCCTCCAAGATTCGGCCTTGTCCATGGCTCTAGAAAGTGGGGCAATAAACCACAGTAGCTGTCTTGAAAGCTCATCCTTGAGGCCATCAGGGAATCTCTCCCTCCTTTTGGCATCGGTGTCAACATCCTCGGTGCATAACGGGACAAGTTGTTGAACTCCTCAATGTACTCGGCCCGCAGTGCGATTGGTTTAGGCGCAAGTTGGAACTCCTTCCTCTTGAGCTCGAGAACTCCACGAAGACCGTGGTTGGTCTGAAACCTTCCTCAAACATTGCCCAAGTCACGGTATCCAGCGGGTGGGTGATCGAAATGTGTCCCACCAAGGCGGTTGGTCCCTCCGGTGAGGTGGTGGCAAACCTCACCTTCTCAGCATCAGTGCATCAACAGGTTACTAGATCCTTGTTGACTGAGCAACCAGTCGAGAGCAACCATTGGTTCCGTTGGGTAGAACTTAGCTGGCCTTAACCTCGAGAAATCTGGTGAAAGCATCTCCACGAGGCTGATTGTTTCCATTGTTGTTGTTAGATTCGCCATGAACTGAGTCATCACTTGGGTCAGCTATGCGGAGCTGCCATGATCTGCTCCATCTCAGTGGGTTGGCGGCGGGAGGCATCTGCGGTTCGGCATAGGTAAGTTTAGAAGAATCAACTACGATAATAGGATTCTACCCATGCATATGATCAACCAACAACAAACAATAGAAGACAATCACAAGCAAGCAACACATCAGCAAACAAGCGATCCAGCAACATCCCGGTGTTATCCTAGCAGTATATAACTACTGAAATAGTTTTGCAAGAGTTGGCAATGGTTAACTAAACAATGAATCAACTAATCAACAAAACAGCAATTCTGCCAAGCAGGTCCAGCAGCTTTCACGAATTTTTCTGCCTGAGCTTAAACTCATCAGAAAAATTAGCCAATTTTTGTGCATATGGTACAGATAGTTTAGCATCAGCCCAATTTTTTCAGATTTTCTGGTTACCGAAAAATATGAAAAATGGCGCAATACTGCTGTATCAGCAGAAAAACTGCAGCGAAAACACACAGATAGTAACAAATTGCCATAACTCTTTCATAAAATTTCAAACAAATAATTCCTGAGATATTGGAGTACACAAATAAGAAACTAAACACTTTTAAACTAACGAACTAAACTACAGCGATCGAGACTAATCTTAACGAGTTCTCCTAACGTGGACTAATTGGTGGACTTCTATCTACTTCTTGAAGAGATTGAGGTAGGTCCTTGCGGTCATGCGTTGGCGCTTGACTCGCGAGTACAACCATAGCTATGTACACCTCTCTGAACCATCACTTGAGACTTCAAACTCCACCTCTTGGATCCTCCTCTTCTTAACATCCTCATTTCTTTCTGCAATGTCGTAAAGAATAACTTCATCTCCCTCCACCATCATCGTCTCCATCATCATCATCCCTCGTCCTCATCATCATCCCTCCGTCTCCACTGCCCATCATCATCATCCTCGTTGTTGCCATCATCTCCATTGTCATCATCGGAGGATGGATTCAGCTGTGCTTGGAGGCGGCAATCTGGGCTGTCATAGCTTCAATGGTTTGGTCCCTTTCTGCGGGCGTGTCCCTTGCAATTCTGTTGTATATGCAGGCATTCTCTCGCACACAGTGCCATGAAGATGGGCTATGGTCTCATCTGGCTATCGAGGCATCTCCTGTAACTCCCATGACTTCATGCAAAGTGTTCACATCTCTCCTTGTCTGACCACCATTCCCCATTGCTAGTAAAAGTCTGCAATCCCCTTCAACATCCTCACCTTCTCCTCGCTAGAGCTCCATTCTCCTTCTCCATGTCCTCTATGTAGCCTCGGCAGGCGGCGTATGTTGTTCCTGTCGCCCGGGATAATCACAATGTTCCCTTCTTCATCACGCCTTCCATAGTCACGGTCAGAGGGTGAATCTCTGCAGGCAGTAGGTGTCGGACATGCCTTTGGCGAGGCTTGGGAGCTTCTATGCTCTGACCAAGTTGATCCCAAGTCCCCCGATTGCGGTATATCTTGGTGTAGACCAAGTGCTACATGGCGAGATTTTGGCAAGAAGGCATCTCAATATGAAGGTAGTGATCTCCCATGCATCCTCTCCATATCCATATGTATTCTTCCCATGAACATG